>MJUT01031242.1:0-35520 GCA_002080005.1 Gigantidas platifrons
TGTCATGGCTACTTCACAATCTGGATTGTCTGAGATATATAGGCAGAACATTATTGTTGGGTAGATTTTATAAGAAGTATTAACTTGTTTAACACATTTTATCCGTATTCTAGCAGAAATAAAATAGATTTTGCAAATTATTCATAGCTTTGTACAACAATTGACAAAACTTCAAACGAGAGGAACACGAAACATAGGGTACACAAAACAAAGACAAACAAAACACAACACATCAGTGTTGAACACCACATCAGTATAGGCAACGACATGTTGATACAAGTAAGACAAGTAAACCGTTAACTATAAACTTTAGAAGTCAAATTTAAATCAAGGTGAACGATTACAGGTAAACGGGATATTTTTGTTATTGGAGTTTCTGTACCAAGCCAGTAAAGTGAGCGG
Organism: Gigantidas platifrons; assembly: GCA_002080005.1. Lineage (NCBI taxonomy): Eukaryota > Metazoa > Mollusca > Bivalvia > Mytilida > Modiolidae > Gigantidas > Gigantidas platifrons. The sequence continues at coordinate 403 of MJUT01031242.1, forward strand.
TCATGGATTTACATTTGTCTAATATCGGGCACATGTCCTGAAGTACTATTTAATCTGATTACAACATTTTATTTTATTGAAAATTAATAGGTCTTCAGATTAGACCTATCACTGATCAACTGGCCATATGGTTTCTCATGACTTTGCTATTGACAAAGATGAGTAGATGTTCTAATATCCTTTTCAGCAAAACATAATTATAATAGCGTATGGTTTGGAGCTACTTTCCCTTCCGTTGGATATTAGTTAATCTCCCTTTTTGTAGTTAGGTTCGTGTTACTCATCTTTAGTTTTCTGTGTAGTAGTTGGCAGACCATTCTTTGTCTGTCGTCTTTATTCTTTGTTGCCTTTGTATTGTCTGTCCTCTTTCGATTAACGTATTCTGATTATGTCTTTGGTATTTTCAAACTTGTCTTATATTCAACGGGTATATTTGGGTTTTGATCTTCAGATATATTGTGATGATGATGTCAACCTATCTGTCTGCATTCAATATAATTATGGAACACGTCAATGTACATAAAAAATCTTTAAGAATATACATATTTTTATCCTGCAATTGTTTAATATCCAGTATTAATAAAAACTAATTCGTGTCGCTTGACGATCAGAAACGGTGACAGTATAAGCGCTCATGTGATAGAGGATACCATTAAACACAATTAGGGCTACGCTTGTTTCTGCTCCTTTCAGACTATTTGATAGTTGTTTTGGACATTTTTGTCATTGAAGAATAAAAACAATATGCGTGCATTGTCGTTCGTAATAAAATGAACTTGCACTGACTTCAAGACAGTTCAGAAAAAGTAATTACATTCTCGCTTTTCTACCTGTGTATAAAGCTTGCACAAATAAATTACATATTTGCCGACAATGTGCATATATTGTATATATATGTAAACAAATCAAGTTTTAAGACACAGAATATTTTTTTTTGTACAAGATTAAAATTATTCTCGTTTGTGAATTTTATATCTTACCCTTGTGTTGTATTGTGTCTTGTTTAATTTTTGGTAGATAAAATATTTCCCCCCACATTTGTTTCATTTGCTACTTAGATAAATAAACAGATTGAAATAAATAGCCAGTCTGTACTCCCTTCTTGGGTCTTATGTACAGAAGGATTTGATAACGAAAACGTTTTTAAATAAATCTCAAAATTTATTGACAATCATATCAATAAATTGGAGAAAAAAATTACCACACTGTTGGAACAGTTTCAAAATCCAATCGAAAATCGTAAAAAAAAATATCCAGCCGCAAATCGATAACTGTGCATTTTTGTAGCACACATACTTGGTACAGATGCTTCAATAAAAATAGCGATGTGGGTTAAACTATGTATATATAAGTTTTATTATAGAGAGCCGATGGCTTTGGCGATCATTTAATTATTAGTTAGTACACAATTTCATGGTAATAAATAAAACTGAAAGAAAAACCATCTCTCCATAAAATTGACTTTTCTTCAATTTACACTACCATTCCTCATAAACAGTTTAAAAACCTGTTTAAAATAAATCATTAACAACATATTTTACTTTAAAAAACAAACAGTAAGCACTGTTATCGGTTTACAATTTTCGGTCATAAATCAACTTATTTTGTCAAGCATGAAACAAAAAGGGTACTACACTGCTATATAGAAAATGAAGTCACCAGTATGTTGAAGTTCCTGTTGTTTTAACGTGTGTGCGTGTGTGCGTGCTTGCTTTCTGTTTTCGATCAGGAACTTCAAAATTGAAAAAAAAACCAAACAATAATATGATATTACAACTTGTACTAATTCATCAGCAAATGAAATACGCTTCCTGGTACACAAGTGTGTGTCCTTGAAAAATTAACTAAACAAATAACAAGACAAGCTTAAAATAGGACGAAGTAATATATTCCTTTTAAACCGTACAGACGTCGTGTATATAAATAAATGTTAATTTAAAAGATAGGGAATGTTATTTAAACCTAATAAATAATCAAACTAGATCTAGTATAGGACATAAGATAAAAAGGATAAAAAAAGTCATATATTATATTCATCTTATTATCACAATGCCGTCTTTTGAGGTATAATTCGTATTTGAATTAATATTTAACCGCATGCCAACTTTGTAATTATCTTTCTTTATGACGGTTTCTTCTTAAAACATTAATATTATGAAATTAAAAGACGCTTCTTTCTTAATTATAATTTATTATTTTTTGTTGCGTAACAATAAAGCAACACATACATATGCAGTTAACTTATTTAGGATATATATATATATTTGTTTAAATCAAGTGACATACCATGTACATACCCCCACTGAAATTCGAAAGGATACCGAGATGTAGTAAATATGTTTTTTATATAAGCGTCCAAGCCTACAAGCCAACAGTATCAGAGCTAGGTTTTTAGTTGACAATTTTTGTTCTTTCCTCAGCAGTATTCCAACCCATTCCATTGGTACACTGCGGCACAAATATGCTTAGCATAATTACGAACCATTGAGCACCTCGGCCAAATCCGCAATATATACACACACATATATATATATAACGGGGGTGGGAGTATTACAATAATAGAATGATATAGAATAAAACCCTCCTCTATGAAGCACCTCATTTCTTATTAATAAGAACTCCATTAATAGTAGAATTCCAGATTTTAAGGTTTATCTGTCTAATATAGGATATAAAACATTTCAGATTGGTTTGTATTGCTTTCCTAATAGCCAATACATTGGCACTGATAACAGTGTGGTGCTAAAAGGTTTAAGTTTCTTGATATTTGTTTTAGATTGGAATTTAAACGAGGACAAATCAAACACACATTAAATACTAATTAGGCACCGAGTCGAGTTCATCCGAAGCTTCGGCAGTGGTTTGTAGATCGTCTTGTGAAATTTACTTAATAATGTAATCTACAGAACTTTCTCAGTTTCCCCATCTCAACAAAAGTCAATGCTATAATACAATGTAGCAAAGTGATGTGAAATTTTGAGATAATTGATTTCTAAAACGGTGAAATGACATTTGAAGTATGTGTGTGTGTTAAATCGTTCCAGAACCGAAATGTGTTATTGTCGCCTGTCTACTAAGATTTTCCATTTTTGGTGTGAAATCCTCATGAAGTAAAGCTATCGTGTACACGTGATATTCCGAAACATTGCATGACTGTCTTATTATGTATTGTTATTTGTTTATGCGAGTGGAATTAAAAGGCCAGCTCGAATAGTCTTGTTATTAAACGTACACAATTGAATTTGTCGACCTATATAATTTCAACTGTTGAGATTATATTAAAGTTAAATTTACACCTGCATTGAACATTTTATTTATTTGAGTCTTATTTGTGTATGACGACCACTGTGCAAATTTAAAAACTATCTCCTGTAAATAATCGGGATCGACTCGAATTGTTTCGGTATAAAAACACCAGAAAACATCCGAAAACGTAGACGTCGTTACTCTTCTAACCCGTCTCCACAAACATTAGAAACTCTACAAGAAGAGAAAAAGTCATGAACACCGCATGAATCTGAATCGGCCTCTGAACTTTTGTTGATCGAACCTGAAAATAAAATTATGGGCGAAAAAGGCGAACATTTTCCAAAAGTATCTATTACAAACGCAGACATTGCACGAATAGCAATAGCCGTCAAAGATATACTGAAACTCGATATCGAAGCTACTGTTGAAAAGACAATTATCGAAAAACAACATCCTCTTCTGGAAAAAATCGAAGCCCTTGAATTAAAAAAATTCATGAACTCGAAATTAAGTGTAAGTTATTGGAGGAGATAACAGATTTAAAAGATGAAAATAAAAAAATGTACGATAAGTGTGACGACCTGGAACAACATAGCCGAAAAAGTTTACTACGATTTAGCAATGTGGCATTTCCCCCTGGTGAAAACACATCATGTAAAAGTAGTCGACATTGTAAAACAAATTGGAGTTGAAATGAAAGTTGCTGATATTGAGGTTAGTCATCGCACTGGAAAAAGTACTCCTGGTCGTCCCCGACAAATTAATGCCAGGATTCGCAATTACGATCCGAAATCCAAAATTCTAAAATCAGCACGAATTTGAGGACCACCGACGGTCTCAAAAACATCTTAATCAACCAGGACCTAACAAAATCACGTGAAGATCTAGCATTCATGGCTAGACAATATGTACGTAAAAAGATGCTGAAGTCAACATGGGTCATTGATGATAAAGTTTACGTGACAACAAATGGTGACCAAAAATATGTCTTCCATGGAATGAAAGACTTTAATGCCGTATTGATAAAGCTTCACGGTGAACTTTATCAGAGTGGAATCACCGACGATGTCCATCCTGATGCTGAATCTGATCCCTTAATGGACACAGACGTAAAAGAACTATATAGTTAATCCATCAAAAACTTTATTATTTCTATCATCTAGAAAATGTGCCACGGATGTATTTCATATTTGTCACACTAAGAAAGTATCATTGCTATAACATATATGCTTTCTAATATATGGATCTTATCCAATAACTTAATTAAGGGCAGACGCACGGACGGACAAGTGGTGGTAGTGACATCAAAAATGGAAAAAAAATAATTTCATAAAAACAATTTAAGATTGTGTAATGTTTTCTATTTTGATGGATTGTTGTTTCATTGACATTTATTCCACATCTTGGTCACTATCTTGATGTTTCTTTGAAATGAAAGAAATATTTAATAAAAACACCCCAAACACGGTAAGTGTAAACGTATATATATATGTCCATGGTCGTCTGCCCAACTGATATTTGCACACGATGACGTATCGAAATCTATAGTCTATTTCACTAATCCCGATTTTCAGAAAATCCACTGTCATTAAGTCAAAAACAAAACAAAACTCAAGCGAATGTGTTAAAATTGAGCGGCCATTGTTATTAATAATGGACCACTTTGTCCATAATGGCACTGTATTAATAAATGTGTGTTTTCATAATGGACCGGTTATATGTCCACGGTTGGTCATAATAGCCCAAGGAAAGTTGTATTGGCCCGAGGCAACGCCGAGGGCCAATACAACTTTCCGAGGGCCATTATGACTTAACCGAAGACATATAACCGGTCCATTATGAAAACACCCATTTCTTAATACTTTTATTAACCAGTCAATTTCAATTTTAGGTAATCTTCATTCTTTTTGAAGGCCATGGTATTGACCGAAATGATAGACTATAATTGTTTTATCATTTTTCAATATTATCATTTAAATATTAAAATTTAGAAATTTTATGAAAACTGAAATTTTTGAAACTTTTTGAAAATTTTATGAAAACTGAATTTTTTTAAAACTTTAGAAAAAAATTGTTTTTATTGATTTTAGAATTTTGAAATTTTATGAAAATTTTTAGGTAATCTTCATTCTTTTTGAAGAAGGCCATAATGGACCTGTCCATTATGGCTTTTACCAGTCCATTATGGCTTTTGCCGGTCCATTATGGCCTTAAAAGCCATAATAGACCGACAAAGCATTTTGGAGCAAAATAATGTTTTTGCTGTATAAATACAAATCAGTCTGTAGTATTCATAATATAACCTACTGGTTAATAATGTCCGGTAAATCCTGCAATGGCCGTGCCAGGAGATTTATAAAACATTTGCATATACATTTATTTATAACCAGAGAACCAGAAGAAAACCACCGACTGTAAGTCACTGACAAACTTTATCACCTCGTCATGAGCGGCATTCGAACTCATTACAATATATGTATTGGCCCGTCTTACGCCGAGACTGAGATTCTAAGACGAGACCAATACAGAATACGTATATTCTTCCCCAAAATTTAAATGTCACCGAACAAATTAAACCCCCTCTTAGTTTGACCTACTTTTCATTGTAGTAACTATTGGTGTATGATTTATAGCATACGTGCGACTTGCGATTCATGTTGGTCAATCAATAATCATAAATCTGAACTTTTAAAGTGTGAATTTTGATTTTGGATATACCAGTAAAAGAGATATAATAATAATATAAATAGGAAACTTAATCCAACATTATATTAAAATGTATTTTTCTCAATATTTGTAATTAAATTATCGCACAAGACTTATTTTATATTTCACAAATTTTACATATTTTTATGTTTTTCAATTCAGTAATATCCAGAATCGTACTAAGCTTTAAATTCAGTAATATTCTGAATCCTACTTAAAGCTTAGTATGATCCAGGATCCTCCTAGTACACATCTGGATATCCTGATTTGTCCTAGTAGATATTGGAATTCTGATTTATACTGGTTTAAATCCAGTACAAATCAGAATTCCAATTTCTAATAGTAGAAATTGGAATTCCAATTTGCACTAGTAGGATTCCGGATCCCACTGGATTCCAATTTGTACTGTAACATATACATGGCCGCCTACTTTCCTGGTTTCGTACAGATATTTCAGTAAACAGTGGCAGGGTTAGACTAGTTGTATGGGCCCAAACCCTTCCCTCTAAGTGAAATGATGGGGTCATGCAATTGTTTGCAGTTGTGAGTAAAATGCCAACCCTCACATATAACCGGGTGAACAACTTTATTATAAAGACTGCTATAATCTTGAACATTATACATACTATTTGTAAAAAAACTGTAATAATTCTTGATTTTTCTTTAATTGTAGTTTCCTTGATAATCCAAGATGACAAAATTGTATATGGTTCAACGATTCACCTACTTTGTACGCTTAACGATTCACTAGACCTCACCAATGGTAGAAGTCGACAATGGTCTGGTGGCAGTGAGAACACAGTTTTAAGCTTCAATGGCTTCCCTTCAGATCCAAATAAATATAAAGAAAATGCCATCTCTACAAGGAAATTTCGTCTAACGATATTCAACACCATTAAAGCAGATGTAAATTGCTATAACAAATATGTGTATGGTTTCAAATTTGATGAGAAAATGTTAGATTTAAATAAAACGAAATATCAGTGTAAGCACAAATTAAGTTCATTTAATCTATTTTAACTATATAATCTAATGAACCACATCGGTGGTGTACTGGTTAGCGTGCTCGTCTGATTGTGGCAGATCGTGGGTTCGAGCTCCGGTCAAGTCAACCAAAGACAATGTAATTGGTATGTGTAGTTTCTCTGCTAAGCACACAGCATAAAGGAGAACGAGCAAAGATTGGTTGACCCGGGATGAGGATAATGTGTCCTAGTGGGGCGACATGTCTACCCCCGGACTGTTGTTTCATTGAGCTAGCACTATTAAAATCCAACTAAGCATATTGGTTTAGTACAAAGCGGACCCCGCCATTGTCTTATTCAAATTTAACTTGCTTTTGCCATGATATAACTGAAACAAGATTGCAACACGTAGCCATGTGTCCCCCGCCGCAATAGAAAGAGGTGTAATGTTATTCATGTGATATATTTATAAAATCGAGAAAGCATCCGAGATGCCACAGCCGAGTTGCAAGTCAAAATCTTGGGGCATTTTATTTGTCTATTCACCCTGATCATAAATATATATGGCTTAGGGGTGGGGATCTCAACCATTAAAAAGTTCACTTCAGGTAGGGGATGGGGTATGACCACTCGGGCCTTAGCTATAAGGTATTTAATTTGCCTAGTCACCCTGATCATAAATATATATGGTTTAGGGGTGGGGATCTCAACCATTAAAAAGTTCACTTCAGGTAGGGGGTGGGGTATGACCCCTGGGACCTTAACTATAAGGCATTTAATTTGCCTAGTCACCCTGATCATAAATATATATTGCTTAGGGATGGGGATCTCAATCATTAAAAAGTTCACTTCAGGTAGGGGATGGGGTATGACCCCCAGGGCCTGAGATATAAGGCATTTAATTTGCCTAGTCACCCTGATAATAAATATATGTGGTTTAGGGTGGGGATCTCAACCTTTAAAAAGTCAACTTCAGGTAGGGTGTGGGGTATGACCCCTGGGACCTTAGCTATGAGGCATTTGATTTGCCTAGTCACCCTGATCATAAATATATATGGTTTAGGTTGGAGATTTCGGTCACATTTTTTATACAGATTCCCCAGAGGGGTGGGGCTGAGCTGAGGGAGGGGGGAATGTTGCATCCTCAACTTCACATTGACATCTCCACCCATGCCAAATATTAAGTTCCTAACTCTTGTAGTTTCAGAGAAATGTGTAATTCTCAAAATATGTACTTTTTCTAAGAAAAAACATGATTTTACAAGAATTTTATTTTCGAATTTTGACCTGTTTCGAACTTAAGCTAGAGATTCTTAATATAATGCCTATGTGTAAGTTTGAAATCAATTGGTCAACAAATACAAATCTGAGAGCGGTTGCAATATATCCGGACGGACGGTCGGACGCCCGGCATTTCTATATCCCCCGCTCCGCTTTTTGCAGAGGCGGGGGACAAAAATACTTACTCACTCACAACGTGTTCATGAAGAAAAACCTTCATAAAGTAGACTGAAAATCAAAAGTATGGAAACAAAAATATTTTAAAATTTCTTATTTATTGTATTTAGTTGACATTTCTTTTCTAAGAAAAGTTTGTTTCGGTTATTTTTAAATAAATTAGAGCATAATAAAATATAAAGGTACATTTATCAACATTTCACAAACTTGAATCCAATTTTAATGAAAATACACGGGGCGTTAATATGCGATGTTTATAATAATTAATGTGAAATATTGTGAAATCATTATTAATCGTGGGGTACTATTTTTCGCTGATTTCGTGGTCCACTTAACGAAATGCAATTTTCCTATTGATTGTTGGCTATAATATTTAAAATTACGAATTCAAGAACCTAGGGATAAATGCCTTTTGTAGAAGCAAAAAAAAAAATGGTGCAAATGAATAGAAGTACTTTCACAATATTTATATTACTGTTATTCACCACCTTCGTTTACGCTTAATGTGTAGTGTGGAGGAAGTTTGTTAGTTACTTGACCGACAATGGATAAGTTTGTCATTTACTTGACCGACAATGGGAGAAATTTGTCAGTTACTTGACCGACAATGGATGAAGCTTGTCAGATACTTGTCCCACAATGGAGGAAGTTTGTCAGTTACATGTCCGACAATGGAGGAAGTTTATGAGTTACTTGACCGACAATGGAGGAAGTTTGTCAGTTACTTGTCCGACAGTGGAGGACGTTTGTCAGTTACTTGTCCAACAATGGAGGAAGTTTGTCAGTTACTTCACCGACAATGGATAAGTTTGTCAGTTACTTGACCGACAATGGAGTAAGTTTTTCAGTTATTTGACCGACAATGGATAAGGCTTGTCAGTTACTTGTCCGACATTGGACGAAGCTTGTCAGATACTTGACCGACAATGCAGGAAGTTTGTCAGTTGCTTGGCCGACAATGGAGGAAGTGTGTCAGTTAGTAGACCGCCAATGGAGGAAGTTTGTTAGGTACTTGACCGACAATGGAGGAAGTTTGTCAGTTACTTGACCGACAATGGAGGAAGTTTGTCAGTTACTTGACCGACAATAGAATACGTTTGTTAGTTACTTGACCGACAATGGATAACTTTGTCAGTTACTTGACCGACAATGCAGGAAGTTTGTCAGTTATTTGTCCGACAATGGAGGAAGTTTGTCAGTTACTTGACCGACAATGGAGGAAGCTTGTCAGTTACTCGACCGACAATAGATAAAGTCTGTCAGTTACTTGTTCGACAATAAAGGAAGTTTGCCAGTTACTTGACCGACAATGGAGGAAGTTTGTCAGTTACTTGGCCGAAAATGGAAGAAGTTTGTCAGTTACTTGACCAACTATGGAAGAAGTTTGTCAGTTACTTGTTCGACAATGAAGGAAGTTTGTCAGTTACTTGACTGACAATGGAAGAAGCTTGTCAGTTACCTGGCCGACAATGGAAGACGTTTATCAGTTACTTGATCGACAATGGATAAGTTTGTGAGTGACCTGACCGACAATGCAGGAAGTTTGTCAGTTACTTGGCCGACAATGGAGGAAGTTTGTCAGTTACTTGACCGATAATGGAGGAAGTTTGTCAGTTACTTGGCCCACAGTGGAGGGAGTTTCTCAGTTACTTGACCGACAACGGAGGAAGTTTGTCAAGTACTTGACCGACAATGGAGGAAGTTTGTCAGTTATTTGACCGACAATGGATGAAGTTTGTCAGTTACTTGACCGACAATGGAAGACGTTTGTGAGTTACCTGAACGACAATGGATAAGTTTGTCAGTTACTTGACCGAAAATGCAGGAAGTTTGTCAGTTACTTGGCCCACAATGGAGGACGTTTGTCCGTTACTTGACCAACAATGGAGGAAATTTGTCAAGTACTTGACCGACAATGGAGGAAGATTTTCAATTACTTGACCGACAATGGATGAAGTTTGTCAGTTACTTGACCGACAATAGAAGACGTTTGTGAGTTACCTCATCGACAATGGATAAGTCTGTCAGTTACTTGACCGACAATGCAGGAAGTTTGTCAGTTATTTGGCCCACAATGGAGGAAGTTTGTCCGTTACTTGACCAACAATGGAGGAAATTTGTCAAGTACTTGACCGACAATGGAGGAAGTTTTTCAGTTACTTGACCGACAATGGATGAAGTTTGTCAGTTACTTGACCGACAATAGAAGACGTTTGGTGAGTTACCTGACCGAGAATGGATAAGTTTGTCAGTTGCTTGAACGACAATGCAGGAAGCTTGTCAGTTACTTGACCGACTATTGATGAAGTCTGTCTGTTACTTGACCGACAATGGAAGACGTTTGTCAGTTACTTGACCGACAATGGATAAGTTTGTCAGTTACTTGACCGACAATGCAGGAAGTTTGTCAGTTACTTGGCCGACAATGGAGGAAGTTTCTCAGTTACTTGACCGACAATGGAGGAAGCTTGTCAGTTACTTGGCTGACAATGGAAGATGTTTGTCAGTTACTTGACCGACAATGGATGTTTGTCAGTTGCTTGAACGACAATGCAGGAAGCTTGTCAGTTACTTGACCGACTATTGATGAAGTCTGTCTGTTACTTGACCGACAATGGAAGACGTTTGTCAGTTACTTGACCGACAATGGATAAGTTTGTCAGTTACTTGACCGACAATGCAGGAAGTTTGTCAGTTACTTGGCCGACAATGGAGGAATTTTGTCAGTTACTTGACCGACAATGGAGGAAGCTTGTCAGTTACTTGGCTGACAATGGAAGATCTTTGTCAGTTACTTGACCGACAATGGAGGAAGTTTTTCAGTCATTTGACCGATATTGGAGCAAGTTTGTCAGTTATTTGACCGATAATGGAGGAAGTTTGTCAGTTACTTGGCCCACAGTGGAGGAAGTTTCTCAGTTACTTGACCGACAACGGAGGAAGTTTGTCAAGTACTTTACCGACAATGGAGGAAGTTTGTCAGTTACTTGACCGACAATGGATGAAGTTTGCCAGTTACTTGACCGACAATGGAAGACGTTTGTGAGTTACCTGACCGACAATTGATAAGTTTGTCAGTTACTTGACCGAAAATGCAGGAAGTTTGTCAGTTACTTGGCCCACAATGGAGGACGTTTTTCCGTTACTTGACCAACAATGGAGGAAATTTGTCAAGTACTTGACCGACAATGGGGGAAGTTTTTCAGTTACTTGACCGACAATGGATGAAGTTTGTCAGTTACTTGACCGACAATAGAAGACGTTTGTGAGTTACCTCATCAACAATGGATAAGTCTGTCAGTTACTTTACCGACAATGCAGGATGTTTGTCAGTTATTTGGCCCACAATGGAGGAAGTTTGTCCGTTACTTGACCAACAATGGAGGAAATTTGTCAAGTATTTGACCGACAATGGAGGAAGTTTTTCAGTTACTTGACCGACAATGGATGAAGTTTGTCAGTTACTTGACCGACAATAGAAGACGTTTGTGAGTTACCTCACCGACGATGGATAAGTTTGTCAGTTACTTGACCGACAATAGAATACGTTTGTGAGTTACCTCACCGACAATGGATAAGTCTGTCAGTTACTTGACCGAAAATGCAGGAAGTTTGTCAGTTAATTGGCCGACAATAGAGGAAGTTTGTCAGTTACTTGGCCGACACTGGAGAAAGCATGTCAGTTACTTGACCGACAATGGATGAAGTTTGTCAGTTACTTGTTCGACAATGAAGGAAGTTTGCAAGATACTTGACCGACAATGGAGGAAGTTTGTCAGTTAATTGGCCGACAATGGAAGAAGTTTGTCAGTTACTTGGCCGACAATGAAGAAAGTTTGTCAGTTACTTGTTCGACAATGAAGAAAGTTTGTCATTTACTTGAGCGACAATGGAGGAAGTTTTTCAGTTACTTGGCCGACAATGGAAGAAGTTTGTCCGTTACTTGGCCGACAATGAAGGAATTTTGTCAGTTAAATGTCCGACAATGGAGGAAGTTATCAGTTACTTGTCCGACAGTGGAGGAAGATTGTCACTTACTTGACCGACAATGCAGGAAGTTTGTCAGTTACTTGGCCGACAATAGAGGAAGTTTGTCAGTTACTTGACCGACAATGGAGGAGGTTTGTCAGTTACTTGACCGACTATTGATGAAGTTTGTCTGTTACTTGACCGACAATGGAAGACGTTTGTCAGTTACTTGACCGACAATGGATAAGTTTGTCAGTTACTTGACCGACAATGCAGGAAGCTTGTCAGTTACTTGGCCGACAATGGATGAAGTTTGTCAGTTACTTGACCGACAATGGAGGAAGCTTGTCAGTTACTTGGCTGACAATGGAAGATGTTTGTCAGTTACTTGACCGACAATGGAGGAAGTTTTTCAGTCATTTGACCGATATTGGAGGAAGTTTGTCAGTTATTTGACCGACAATGGAGGGAGTTTGTCAGTTACTTGACCGACAGTCCAATATGTGCTTGTGGTGTTCCTCTAGAAGATGCATTTCATTTCTTCTTTGAATGTAGTAAATACTTTCATCAATGTGCATGCTCATTTTCATATGTATATGTGTTATATTTATTATGTAATTCCAAGGAGAAGACCTTATAAGTTGGTAAAACTTGTGTCTTATCCTTTTTGTCTCTATGAACAAAACACAATTGTTATAAACTAAAATAAAAATCGACAACTTATTAATGCTATAATCATTAAGAACCAAATGATCAGAATTTCGAAGCTATGGTAAATTCATATTCAGAAGATTAAATGGATGATGCGACATAACTAAAGGAATAATCTCTTGTTTATGTACTAGGTCTTTCAATGAACTCCACCAGAAAATAAATATTATTGTATTAGTCTATTATCTAATCACAGAACTAACCATATTTTGTAAAAAAAAAAATGTTTTTCATCCATCAATTAAAGCTTTTCTGATCCTGTCCCAAAATTAGTGATTTTTTTTCACTGAAAAACATACCGTGTTATCGAGTGAAAAATCATTAATGAATATAAGTTTTCTTCAAAATTTCCTTGATTAATACTGATATTACCAATTTTTTAAATGTACTTTTTTTTCTCTCACAGATATACCTGTCGCTGACGAAATCAATACGAAAATTAACTATAGCCAAGAAGACAAACATTTACACAATGTATCTCTCTAACGTTTCAAAATATACATCCTTTATCGCAATGTATGTTGCCAGTCATGGTATGTTTAATCATAATTCATTTGATTATTATTCATCACAAACTTTATTAATATATTGTAAAGATTTTGAAATTTGATGATGATAAAAGAAAAAGCTGCTTAGCTAATTTTAAGATGATGATGATGATGATGATGATGATGCTACTGATAATGATGATGATGATCAAAATGATGATGATTATGATGATGATAAGAAGGAGGACGACGACGTATACGGCGACGACGACGATGATTTGTTTTTTTTTTATTAAAACAATCGTGGATGATAACTAATGTCAAGATCATAAATTCGATGATAAAAAACAATATGTTGCTGTTACACTAACTGGTCCAAAGATATAACATTCAACGAGAATCAAAAATATATAGCATTAGGCACCAACAATTTTACTATAGAGGGTATTACGGTCGATGTCCTGGTTGTGGTCTTTGCAAAGAATACATTTATGGTGTGTATGCGGTAGACTTTTTAGCAGAGATTACCTATTTAAAAGTTTGTTTCCAATGAGTTTGAAATAAAAGATATCACAGATATAGCTAGGTCTGCTTCATTGTGAACTTTTTCATAATTCTACTTTGTCATTTTTACGCACTTGTTATATTATTTATTGGTATGCATTGTATAACTTTTGGAAATATTTATTTGTCAAAATAGCCGCACGTGTGTTAGGCCCAGACCACATAGTGACGTCACTTGAACACCTCGGCACTGTGCCAGGGTTGCGTTCAATATCGTAGCAGCTAGCCTATCTGCTAGGTAAAATAGCCATGGTGTTATTGAACGATTAGCTACGTAGCAGTGCTAGCAAATATGGCGCCAATCATATAGAATAATTTATTGGCACATTTTAGTTAATCGTATTTGTCTAGTTACCTGGGCGTGCGAATTCTTTTGACAATTAGGTTGAATGATTGATTGATTGATTGATTGGTGTTTAACGTCCAGCGAGCAATTTTTCAGCTATATTCGGGGTGTTTCCAAAATTTGAAAACCAATCGATAACAATAGAATTGCATATAACTATTGTTAAAAATTTAAATGCAGACATTTGTATTGTTAACAACAAATAAGGTAATATTTGCCTCGAGATAAAGGACTTGGCAATTTTTCAGTATTAACATGTCATTTGAATTGGTATATTGTGTAATAGTTGAAAGTGAAACAAAATATTTACTTAATTCAGTTCAAGTACTTTTATACCATATGCATTTTTTATGTTAAATTAAATATTTCTTAATCTAATTTTTTTTTTTATCATTATAATATCATGCATTCAATCATCACCAGGTAAGTTATATATGTTTGTCGGTTTTATTATGTTTAACGCCACTTTCAAGAATATTTCAGTTATATTGTGGCGGTCAGTTTTATTGGTGAAGGAAACCAGAGTACCCGATGAAAAGCACCGACAGTAAGTCACTGACAAACTTTATCACATACTGTTGAGCACCTCGCCATGAGCGGAATTCGAACTCATAACGTTAGCTGTATTGGCCCGCCTTTGGCCGAGATATATATTTTATGACGAGACCAATACAAAAACAGCCAGTTGCTGTCATTATTATTGATAATATGCTTCATATGGCGTAATATTGATTAAACAAATTTGTAAATACAAGTCCCTTTGTCAGGTAATTATAAAGGGAAGCAGTCATTATACAGCTCTTTCATAAAAAAACAATTAAATCTAAGATGTATGTATACAATATCTGTACTTCTCAGGGTTTTCTATGTTTACTTGTATCAAACTTAACTGTGATTTCTTGGTCTGGCATACAACGTATTTGATTGGAGGTTTCTCCATATGGAGAAACCGATCAATTAGTAAGAAAGGAAGATGAGAGACTACCCAACATTACACCTAGACATAAAGTAAAGGTTCGGTACTTTAATTGATTGCTGTTTACAATCACAGTAGGGTATTCAATAATAAGCATATCTCAATAAATATATATATGGTAATTAATGGGTACTATATATCATACATTAAAATATATCCGTATGCACAAATGAAACAACATCTTTATCATTCTTTCAAATGTCTTAAACTGAGTAAATAGAGGCAAAATCGACACTTCAAACACATATATACATAACCACTTACTATAATAACACACAATAAAAAGTAACTGGGTTAGGCGAGTTTCATGCGCCCAAAACCTCCACTCTCAGTGAAATGATGCGGTCATGCTATTGTTTTCTACATGTGAGTAAAATGACAATCGTCACATATTATAACTTATTATAAAGAACGCTATAATCTTGAACATTATACATAATATATGTAAGAACTGTAATAATTATTGATTGTTCTCTAATTCTAGTTTCCTTGATAATACAAGATGACATAATTGAATTTGGTTCAACGATTCACCTACTTTGTACGCTTGGCGATTCACTAAACCTCACCAATGGTAGAAGTCGGCAATGGTCTGGTGGTAGTGAGAACAAAGTGATAAGCTTCAATGGCTTCTCTTCAGATCCAAATAAATATAAAGAAGATGTCATCTCCACAAGACAATTTCGTCTAAAGATATTCAACATCAATGTAACAGATGTAAATTGTTTCTACAAATGTGTGTATGGTTTCAAATTTGATGAGAAAATGGTAGATTTAAATACCGTGAAATATCTGTGTAAGTACAAATGAAGTTCATTTAATCTAATTTAAGCTATCTAATCTAATGAACCGCATCGGTGGTGTAATGGTTAGCGTGCTCGTCCTGAGTGTGGCAGATCGTGGGTTCGAACCCAGGTCGGGTAAACCAAAGACTATGCAATTGGTATGTGTAGCTTCTCTGCTAAGCACACAGCATTGAGGAGAAAGAGCAAAGATTGGTTGACTCGGAATCAGGATAATGTGTCTTAGTGGGGTGACATGTCTATCCCCGGACTGTTGTTTCAGTGAGCTAGCACTATAAAAATCCAACTAAACGTATTGATCTAGTACAAAGCGGACCTCGTCATTACATTATTTAAAATCAACTGGTACTCGCCATGATATATTTAATTTACTAATTCACCATCCTTATTTAAGCTTAATGTGTAGTATGGAGGAAGTTTGTCAGTTTCTTTACATATAACTAATTAATAACGTATTTATTACGTATTAAATGATTAGAAGATTAAATAAAGTGGATAATGTAAAATAACTGCAGGAATAATCTCTGGTTATGTACTAGGTGTTTCAATGAACTCCACCAGAAAATAAATATTATTGTATCAGTCTATTATCTAATCACAGAACAAACCATATTTTGAAGGAAACATGTCTTTCATCCATAAATCGAAGCTTTTCTTATTCTGTCACGAAATTAGGGATTTTTTCATTGAAAAACACGATGTGCTATCGAGTGAAACATCATTTATGAATATTACGTTTCGACTAAACTTCCTGATAAATTCTAAACAATTAATGATTTTAACGATAAATGCAAATGTCTTGTCGAGTAAAAAAAATCTTTTATGAATATAAGTTTTCTTCAAAATTCCCTGATTAATACTCATATTTTAAATTTTGCAAATGTACGTTTTTTTCTCTCACAGATATACCTGCGGCCCACGAAATAGATAATGAAGCTAATTATAACCAAGACGACAGACATATATCTGCCAACCTAACATTTCAAAATATACATCCTTTACCAGAATGTATGTTGTCAGTCGGGGTATGTTTAATCATTATTCATTTGCTTATTTATCACAAACTCTATTAATATATTATACAGTTTTCGAAATTTGATGATGATAAAAGAAAAAGCTGGATAGCTAATTTTGAGATGATGATGATGATGATGATGATGATGATGACGATGATGCTACTGATAATGATGATGATGATCAAAATGATGATGATTATGATGATGATAAGAAGGAGGAGGACGACGACGATGATTTGTTGTTTTTATTAAAACATTCGTGGATGATAACTAATGTCAAGATCATAAATTCGATGATAAAAAACAATATGTTGCTGTTACACTAACTGGTCTAAAGATATAACATTCAACGAGAATCAAAATATATAGCATAGGCACCAACAATTTTATTATAGAGGGTGCTACGGTCTGTGTCTTGGTTGTGGTCTTTGTAAAGAATACATTTATGGTGTGTATGCGGTAGACTTTTTAGCAGAGACTACCTATTTAAAAGGTTGTTTCCAATGAGTTTGAAATAAAAGATATCACAGATATAGCTAGGTCTCCTTCATTGTAAACATTTTCATTATTCTACTTTGTCATTTTTATGCACTTGTTATATTATTTATTGGTATGTATTGTATAATTTTTGGAAATATTTATTTGTCAAAATAGCCGCACGTGTGTTAGACCCAGACCACATAGTGACGTCACTTGAACACCTCGGCACTGTGCCAGGGTTAC
The DNA here is from genome assembly GCA_002080005.1 of Gigantidas platifrons. NCBI lineage: Eukaryota > Metazoa > Mollusca > Bivalvia > Mytilida > Modiolidae > Gigantidas > Gigantidas platifrons. The sequence goes on from MJUT01031242.1 coordinate 18,377, forward strand.
GCTCAATATCGTAGCAGCTAGCATAGCTGCTAGGTAAAATAGCCATGATGTTATTGAATGATTAGCTATGTAGCAGTGCTAGCAAATATGGCGCCAATCATATTGAATAATTTATTGGAACATTTTAGCTAATCGTATTTGTCTAGTTACCTTAATAAATTATCACCCGTATTAAAAGCGTTGCCACTTCCTGCAACGTGCAATTCCACTATTTTTGCCTTACGAAATTAAATTTAGTTTTTGTCGCCATCTTGGATTCAAAATCTAGCATAATTTTTTTAAGTTAGCTAGAGCTACGTAATGGCTAGGCTAGCTTTCCGTTCTATAGGATTTTTCTACGTAGCGTCACCTAGCAGCTACGATGTTGAACGCATCCCTGGTGTTCAAGCTTGAACCACCTCGGCACTGTGCCATGTGTTCAAGTGACGTCATTATTTATCCTGGGCTTAAGACACGGGCGAATTCTTTTGACAATTAGGTATTTCCAAAATTAGAAAACGTATCGACAAAAAATATAATGACATATAACTATTTAAAAAAAATTGAATGTAGACATTTGTATTGTTAACAACAAATAAAGTTAGATTTGCCTTGAGTTAAAGGGCTTGACAATTTTTCAGTATTAACATGTCATTTGAATTGGTATATTGTAGTTCAAGGTGAAACAAAATATGTACTTAATTCAGTTCAAGTACTTTTACACCATATCCAACTTTTATGTTCAATTAGAAAACAGCAGTTAAATAGATAGGAAGTAAAGATGTTTCTTAATATAATTTTTTGTTTTATCATTATAATATCATGCATTCAATCATCACCAGGTAAGTTATATTGTTTTTAATCATTATAATGTGAAAATCATACTTCAATTCTTTTTGACTGTGGTTTTCTTTCTATATTGGATCTGTTATAGATTTGATGTTAGATGCATTTGTTTGTCGGTTTTATGGTGCTTAACGCCACTTTCAGCAATATTTCAGCTACATTGTGGCGGTCAGTTTTATTCGTGAAGGAAACAAGAGTACCCGATGAAAACCACCGACAGTAAGTCACTGACAAACTTTATCACATAATGTTGTGCACCTCGCCATGAACGGAATTCGAACTCATAACGTTAGTTGTATTGGTCCGTCTTTGGCCGAGACAGATATTTTATGACGAGACCAATACAAAAACAGCCAGTTGATGTCATTATTATTGATAATATGCTTCAAATGGCGTAATATTGATTAAACAAATTTGTATATAAAAGTCCCTTTGTCAGGTAATTATAAAGGGAAGCAGCCATTATACAGCTCTTTCATAAAAAAAACCCAATTAAATCTAAGATGTATGTATACAATATCTGTACTTTTCAGGGTTTTCTATGTTTACTTGTATCAAACTTAACTGTGATTTCTTGGTCTGGCATACAACGTATTTGATTGGAGGTTTCTCCATATGGAGGAACCGATCAATTAGTAAGAAAGGAAGATGAGAGACTACCCAACATTACACCTAGACATAAAGTAAAGGTTCGGTACTTTAACAGTAGGGTATTCAATAATAAGCATATCTCAATAAATATATATGGTAATTAATGGGTACTATATATCATACATTAAAATATATCCGTATGCACAAATCAAACAACATGTTTATCATTCTTTCAAATGTCTTAAACTGAGTAAATAGAGACAAAATCGACACTTCAAACAAATATATAGATGACCACTTACTATAATAGCACAGAATAAAAAGTAACTGGGTTAGGCGAGTTTCATGCGCCCAAAACCTCCACTCTCAGTGAAATGATGCGGTCATGCTATTGTTTTCCACATGTGAGTAAAATGACAATCGTCACATATCATAACTTATTATAAAGAACGCTATAATCTTGAACATTATACATAATATATGTAAGAACTGTAATAATTCTTGATTGTTCTCTAATTCTAGTTTCCTTGATAATACAAGATGACATAATTGAATTTGGTTCAACGATTCACCTACTTTGTACGCTTGGCGATTCACTAAACCTCACCAATGGTAGAAGTCGGCAATGGTCTGGTGGTAGTGAGAACAAAGTGATAAGCTTCAATGGCTTCCCTTCAGATCCAAATAAATATAAAGAAGATGTCATCTCCACAAGACAATTTCGTCTAAAGATATTCAACATCAATGTAACAGATGTAAATTGTTTCTACAAATGTGTGTATGGTTTCAAATTTGATGAGAAAATGTTAGATTTAAATAACGTGAAATATCTGTGTAAGTACAAATGAAGTTCATTTAATCTAATTTAAACTTTCTAATCTAATGAACCGCATCGGGGATGTAATGGTTAGCGTGCTCGTCCTGAGTGTGGCAGATCGTGGGTTCGAGCCCAGGTCGGGTCAACCAAAGACTATGCAATTGGTATGTGTAGCGTCTCTGCTAAGCACACAGCATTGAGGAGAAAGAGCAAAGCTTGTTTTTACTCGGAATCAGGATAATGTGTCTTAGTGGGGTGACATGTCTACCCGCGTACTGTTGTTTCAGTGAGCTAGCACTATAAAAATCCAACTAAGCATATTGGTCTAGTACAAAGCGGACCTCGTCATTACATTATTTAAAATCAACTTGTGCTCGCCATGATATATTTAATTTACTAATTCACCATCCTTATTTAAGCTTAATGTGTAGTATGGAGGAAGTTTGTCAGTGTCTTTACATATAACTAATTAATAACGTATTTATTACGTACTAAATGATTAGAAGATTAAATAAAGTGGATAATGTGAAATAACTGCAGGAATAATCTCTGGTTATGTACTAGGTGTTTCAATGAACTCCACCAGAAAATAAATATTATTGTATCAGTCTATTATCTAATCACAGAACAACCCATATTTTGAAGAAAACATGTCTTTCATCCATAAATCGAAGCTTTTCTTATTCTGTCACGAAATTAGGGATTTTTTTCATTGAAAAACACGATGTGTTATTGAGTGAAACATCATTGATGAATATTACGTTTCGACAAAACTTCCTGATAAATTCTAAACAATTAATGATTTTTACGATAAATGCAAATGTCTTGTCGAGTAAAAAAAATCTTTTATGAATATAAGTTTTCTTCAAAATTCCCTGATTAATACTCATATTTTAAATATTGCAAATGCACTTTTTTTTTTTTCTCTCACAGATATACCTGCGGCCCACGAAATAGTTAATGAAACTAATTATAACCAAGAAGACAGACATATATCTGCCAACTTAACATTTCAAAATATACATCCTTTACCAGAATGTATGTTGTCAGTCGGGGTATGTTTAATCATAATGCATTTGCTTATTTATCACAAACTCTATTAATATATTGTAAAGTTTTTGAAATTTGATGATGATAAAAGAAAAAGCTGGATAGCTAATTTGAAGATGATGATGATGATGATGATGATGATGATGATGATGACGATGAAGCTACTGGTAATGATGATGATGATGATCAAAATGATGATAAGAAGGAGGAGGACGACATTTACGACGACGACGATCATTTGTTGTTTTTATTAAAAAAAAAATCGTGGATGATAACTAATGTCTAAATCATAAATTCGATGATAAAAACAATATGTTGCTGTTACACTAACTGGTCTAAAGATAAAACATTCGACATAATCAAAAATATAAAGCATTAGGCACCAACCATTTTATTATAGAGGGTGCTACGGTCTGTGTCTTGGTTGTGGTCTTTGTAAAGAATATATTTATGGGATGTATTCGGTAGACATTTTAGCAGAGACTACCTATTTAAAAGGTTGTTTACAATGAGTTTGAAATAAAAGATATCACAGATATAGCTAGGTCTGCTTCATTGTGAACTTTCCATTTATATGTAGCACCATTCTTGCAGCACCTGTATAAGAGGTATATATCTCTCAGTTGATACGATATTCCATCACCAGGTTTGCAAAAAGAGTAACAGGAACTGCTTTCCCTTCCGGAGCACCTAATATCAGTCCCGTTTTTTTTTGGGGAATTCTGCTGACCAATCTTCAGTTTTTGGGTAGATTCTGAGTATACTTTGGTATTTAATACCACATGCACTTTTATGTTAATTAATTGCAGGGTTCAAAGTTGAATATGTCTGTTTCACGTAAAGCACAACATGGACTTTTCTACCAACTATCCATGTCCATCGATTACACATGGGAAGATAACTCATGTGGAACAGAAATCAAAATTGAGTGTTGTATTGGGCATAAAATATTACCAATTTGGAAGGCAAAACAGGAACAGTGTCTGGGTATGTACAGCGTTTATTTTCTTATAAAATAAACAATTATTCATAATTTTGAAATTATCAATACATATCTACTGAGTAATAAGTAATATGTTACGTTTCAATTATCCGGGTATTTCTAAATGAACTTTATATTCCGTTTTGAATGAATTCGTGAATTCATCTATTTTTAAAATTATATTATGTTTTTATTCTTTTAAAGTATGACTTGTCACAGATTTATATCATAAGTACAAACATACACACACTCGGTAGTATAATGGTAACGAGGTAGTTCGTGGGTTCGATCCCATTCGGGTCAAACTAAAGACTGTGAAATTTGTATTTCATGCTTCCCTTCTAAACAAATAGCATAAAGGAGTAAGGGAAAATACAGATTGGTTGGCTCGGAGTCGGGATAATATGTCTGAGTGGAGCGAAATGTCTACCCGTCAGCGCATTGGTCTGGAAGCAAACATATATTAATTATTATTATTTTATCAAGTGTAAGTTCGTCCTCTTCATGATATAACTGATGAAATGTTCACTTGGTTTTAAGGAATACTCACTCACTCACTCACTCACAATTACAAAGCACAGTAAATCATAGATAGTAAAAATATAATATGATTTCAGAAAGGACCCCCATGAGAACCATTGCAATACCTGTATCAATATCAGTATTGTTGTGTAGTGTTGTATTCATTCTGGTCCTGTGGTTGAGAAAGCGTCGAGCAAGCAATGGTAAGCAGTAATGTTATTACACATTTATTCACACACTAAAGGCATACACATTCATCATAGCATAACATATTTTCTTTCATATTAAGTCTCTTAATATTGTAATACTCATTGTCGTCATTATGTGCTATCATTTTTTGTTCATATTTTTGTAAAAAGGAAAAGGACTTCACTAATGTTGTAATGACTTGTGTCCAATCTCATTGGATGTTCATCATGCAAATAAAATATGTATTAACCTAATTAAAATTACAGCATAACTGCTCAGAAATGAATTAAAATCCTTTTAAAAATGCAAATGTTATTATGTAACTAACAGTTTCTGACCAAAAAAAATGGGAATATCAAAATTGTAACTGTTTTATTTGTCATACACTTATATTGCAGTCTTTTGCAAAATGATTATTTTGATTGGTCATTTAAGAGGTAGCTATTTTATTTCGGAAAAGGGGTCTAATATGGGTTCAAATTAAGACATTAAAAAGCAAAATTCTCATCCAATCAGATGTGTGTATTTTCTTCGAATTGATTGTGCCGAAAGCTTCCTGTTTCCTCTGTCTTATATGGTTTCTGTGATAAACTCGACCGAAACGGACACAATTTTTTTTCTCCAAAATATGAACTTTTTAAATTTTATTCCAATTATAACGCATTTTTTGTTGTTGTTGTTTTTGTAATCATCTTCATCATATTCATAGGTTATTTATGGGCCATAAAACAAAGTAAGCTATTTATTTATTACAACTATTAATACATACATGTCAAAAAATAAAAAAAAACTTTCATTAATAAAACGATTCGAGTTCACATTTTCATTTAAAAACTCCAATGCTGAATCCTTTTATTACTTAAGATTATCCTATGCTAATTTTGAATTTCATATTTTCTTTAGCTATTTTTCTTTGCTTTGATTACATATTTTTATGATTATGTAAAAAGACATTATTATCTTTACAGGTGAAGCACACAATTCTAAGGAAGCTTGTGAATTAGTTGTGCACCCAATTGTAACTGTAGGAGAATGGGAACAGAAAGAGAAACTAATGGAAAAATAGGGAGGTGGGGTACAAAACCTCCGAAAGAAACAAATGGAATACACAATGAGCATATTGAGCGTTTGGAGAATGGCATGCTGCTGTGATTGAAAATGCCCCGCGGGGTGTAATGAGTGCTTGGAGAATGAATGGCATGCTGTTGTGAATTAAAATCTTTTTTAAAATGCAAACGTTATTATGTAACTAACAGTTTCTGATAAAAAAAATGGCAATATCAAAATTGTAACTGTTTTATTTGTCATACAATTATATTGCAGTCTTTTGCAAAATGATTATTTTGATTGGTCATTTAAGAGGTAGCTATTTCATTTCGGAAAAAGGGGTCTAACTTGGTTCCAAATTAGGACATTTGACATATTTGGAAGGCATATAGATTTTTTTTAAATTTTCTCATCCAATGTATTTTCTTCGAATTGATTTTGCCGAAAGCTTCCTGTTTCCTCGGTCTTAAATGGTTTCTGTGATAAACTCAATCGAAACGGCTAACAATCAATTTTTTTAAGTTTTATTCCAATTATAATGCATTTTTGTTGTTGTAGTTTTTGTAATCATCTTTATCACATTTATAGGTTATTAATGGGCCATAAACAAAGTAAGCTATGTATTTATTACAACTATTAATATATATATATATGTAAAAAAATAATAACTTTCATTAATAAAATGTGAAAAAACGATTCTAGTTCACATTTAAATTGATAAATGTCAATGCTGAATCCTTTTATTGCTTAAGATTATCCTCTGCTAATTTTGAATTTCATATTTTCTTTAGCTACTTTTCTTTGCTTTGATTAAATATTTTTATGATTATGTAAAATGGCAAACCAAAGACATTTCAAGACATTATTACCTTTACAGGTGAAGCACAACATTCTAAGGAAGCTTGTGAATTAGTTGTACAGTATTCTGGGAATAAGTATACAATATGGCTGAGATTCTAGATGTGTTGTTTGATCTAGAAAGTAAAAAGATGGACTGATAGACAAGATGAATGTTAACAATCTTATATTTGTACGTTATTCATATATATTTAATGTAATGTTACCGTGTTGTTTATAGCAAATGTATTTACTCTTCGCGAGCATCGGAGTTCACCCCCGTGTTTTTGGTGAGATTCGTGCTGCACATCTTTTTTGTTTGTGTTGTCCTATTATGTGTTATGCATAGATCTATTTATATTTATATATTGCCATGTTTGTTATAGTAAATGTATTTATTAAACTAAAATTATTTTACATTGCATTGCACAACACGTCGTTCCCATAAGTCAAAGTAAACGTAATTGTTTTTCACTCACTCACAAATGACATAAATAATCTGTCATCATCTGAGTGTGTTCATCAAATGACATCTTTAATCAACAATGCTCAATCTCGATTCCCTAAATCGAAAATCATTTCATCACTGGCCACTGCGCGTAAAGACATGTGATTTAATCAATATCATGCTCAAACAAAAATTCAGGAACACCGAAAATATTTTATTATGTGACAATAGCAACTTAACCCTCTTGCTGCCAAACGGACATATATGTCCTTTTTAAAATAAAATGGTTATTCATGTATTTTAGCTATAATAAAGTATTTCTGAACTAAATTTGTTTATTCTTGATACATATAATGAAAGTTGAAATTCCATTTTATCGTTAAGTCAAGACGTCATCCATATTGTGACGTCATAGCTTGTTAAAATGACGTCATAAACAAGGAGATCAAACGATCATCTGAACATCAAATACAATGTCCGATTTCAGTGACGTTGACGATTCTGATATAAGTTTTGCCGATACTGAGAGTTCGGAAAATGAATCCGATGATAATGATGATGAGGTTATACCGTTAGTTCGTCCATGGATAGCCGTAGATGCCAAAATGTATGACACACTTTATTTAGCTGTTCCATTTACAAGATAGACTGGCATAACACAAAGAATGCCAATTAATTCAGCTCCAATTGAATATGTCCGAGCTCTGTCCTCTAGTCCAGACAATGGTGAAATAATTTTTGAAATTCTTGTTCGAGAAACAAACTTGCATGCTGAGCAATACATTGATGAAGCAAATCTGCCATCAAAAGCAAGAGCACACAGTTGGAGACCAACAAATGGAACAGAAATGAAAGCGTTCATAGGAATCATTCTTGCAATGGGTATCTTCAGAAAACCAAGACTAGAGTCCAACTGGCAAGAAGGTACTCAATCCTGGCTAATTAATACACCAATGTTCTCGGACATAATGAGAAGAAACAGGTTTCAAAATTTGCTACGCTATCTTCATTGCAATGACAATGAAAACGCAGTTAATCGTTGCCAGCATGGTTATGATCCTACTCAGAAGATAAGGCCGGTTCTGGATCTGATCAAAAACACTTTCAGTCACCATTATGGGCTAGGACGTGATGTTACCGTTGATGAAAGCATTGTTGGCTTCAAAGGAAGAAACAGTCTAGTTCAGTATATGCCAGCTAAAAAGGCGCATCGTTGGGGGCCTAAGTTTTTCCGTCTAGCAGAGTCCAATACTGGCTACATACATCAGATGCGATTATAAACAGGTATGTTACTAACAAACTTCGTTTACAGCCAATGATATTAAGCGCACACAAACTAAGTATATAACAAGTATATAAAAGATACGATACTATATAACTATATTTACACCCAAGGTAAATATTATCGACAACATATTTTAAAATATTCTCAGACATGCTCTTGCATAGTATCAGTTGGAAATGCATTGTTTCAGACAAATACATATCTATCTTTGAAAGCAGAAGAATAAATGTCCGATGAGTGCTCCATTATTTTATGACATGAATAAGAAAGGACGATGGTAGCCTATGTCTGCTTTTCAAATACTAAAACACTAATATCCATGTTCGATCAACAGCTTTTATTTGAAGAGTAAAGCTTATTTTACATGCAAGACTTTGAAATCCAACGATATAAAATTAACCAAATCCGACTAAAATATCTACTAAATTATTACCAAACCTCTATTTTTTTTGGAAACTCGAAAACGAATCTATAAAGGGATTGGGATTAATAGAAACAAAAAAAAAAGAGTTTTTTAAACGGTTTATTCGTTAAATTATTTAGAGAAAATGTATCTTTTAAGGAAAGTCACGAACACCACGACCAGCTGAGTCGCCGGGAGTAGGATATGAGATTGTAACTGTACATGTCCGGCCTCATTTCAACAGAAATCACCATGTTGTACACGACAACTTTTTCTGTTCTCCTGTTTTGTGTCACCATTTATTTGAAAATGAAACATATGTAACTGGGACAGCACGGTGTCACAGGAAAGGAATGCCATCATCTTTTAAGGGACTTAGATTACCAACGGGGGAGAGGGGTGTCAGACAACAAGGGCCATTGATATTTTTAGATTGTCTTTTACTGTTTATGAATATATATGTAATTATACGCAAATGTAAAAATTCGGAATATATAGAAATTCTTCGACACGACGACCTAACATTTCGACCAATAGTTGCAGGACCAAATAATGTGACTCAAAGACTAGAAAATTTTATTGATATCATTCTTAAACCTTTATGTCAGGAAGTGCCCAGTTTCTTTCGAGACGACTTAGATTTTTTAACTCATTTACCCGAAATTGTCCCCGTAAATTCGGAACTCATTACCTTTGATGTCGTAAGTTTATATACCAACATTCCACACGATCTTTGATTGTCTGCCGCTAAATTCTGGCTAGAGAAGAAAGGCCATTTAATCCAAAGAAATATATCCGAAAGCTTTATTACATGAGTTTTGCAATATGATAGAGTATTATATATCTAATAAATCCGGCGTCCATCGTACTCGGCGGGCTAGTCGGTTTCTATCGTACTCGGCGGGCTAGTCGGCAAAATGATTGTTGTTGTTAATCTTATTTCATACCAGTGTATGGGCGTTGAAGGCATCAGTTGCGATCTGTCGATCTGTTATATTGTGTATAAAAGCGATAAAGGCATCGCTGGCGTAACGTCACTTATAGGAGTTAAAGTGAATACAGATATTTACACACCAGTTTTAATCTCGATATACAATAATATGAGAAAAATATTTTATTTTTTATAGGAGAAGAAAATACTGTGCAGGAAAAAAATATTCAGCTACACCAACCTGCGCCAACATTCAGTAATGATAAAGTTATTGTAAAGAACAGTGAGAAACTAACAAACGGAGAACAGTAATTAACTCTACTTATCTCTGAATAATGTTCAGTACTAAAGTGGTGTGAACAATTTGTGTTTATTTTATTAACAAACAAATTTGAAAATCAAAACTTTAATGTAATGTTTTGTTCTTATTTAAAAAAAATATATTTAAAGTTTATTTCTTTACTCTCAATAGTTGAAATTTTAATATTGACATAAACGTCCATTGTTACTCATTAGGAGCTGCTCTAAGTTGGTTTTTATGTTCAAGGAGCGTAATATTCTCCCACACTAGGCATGTATAACCTCCGAAGGGAGATTGTAACTGATTCCCTCTTGCACAAAAAGCCGACCCCATTTTAACCGGATTGTTTTCTGCAGTGGAGAAACGAAATTTTATTTCCATACCCCTATGTGGGGTTTCACTAATAACTGTATGAATATGTGTTTCTTCAATATGACAGACGTCTTTCTCAATATATAAATGTTGAGAAATCCAGAAATCCACAGATCCAGAGTCGTTCATGGGGTATTCTTACAAATATAAGTATTGGGTTATGGTGTTTTACGTATACTTCGCTTTAGATACCGGTATATCGTGGTGGTCAGTTTTATTGTTGGAGGAAACCGGAGTACCCGAAGAATATCACTAACCTGCCGAAAGTCGCTCACAAACTTTACTACATGATGTTGTATCGCGTACACACACCTCGCCATAATTCGAACTCATAACGTGGTGATAAGCACTGAATGTACAGGTAGTGTAACTACTGTACTGTACATATATGATAGTAAGACTTAAAGTACTACAATGTGAAATTATACACAAACTATTCTATTGAATTAAGATTTCAGATAAATTGTCACTATAGGAATGCCGAAATCAATTACATTGTGACATTCATGTAGCACATCCAAAATAGTTGTTATTGTAACAATGGAAATTCTGGAAAAACTGAAACTTTTGATTAATCCTATGTTGTTTTGTTTTCATAACTTAGGTTGTGTTTAATCTACACTGTATACGGTGGCGGATTTCTTGTTTCAAAGGATTTGCAATCACCGACATACGTAACCAGAAATGTTCCATATGATAAAACGAAAACTTCAAAACAGATCTGTTATACTTATGATAGAGTGGCGCCAGAACACTGTTCTCAGAAACGTACCTGTAAACTGGAACCAATGACCTTATCAAAGACACTAACGAGTTCTAGGGGAATCACATTAAATATTGATGGTTGGTTTGACCCCTACCCAACGAATGGCCATCAGTCACTTGCGTCTGGAATAGAAATGGTTGAAATACATATTTACGAAGTCACACAATCTACACCCACCTCTTTAATGAGGGACACAAAAACAATGGGGAATTACACCCTAGAACCAAATGCCACTGAAATTGGAATTACTTTACCAGATAAAAATCCTATGCTTTATTCAATTTTCCTGGAAGTTAAAGACAGGGCAAACAACGTAAGGCAAGCTAGGAGATTTGTGTTATTCGACAAATCATCAACGGTAGTTAAAAATGGCATAAAACCTTTCCGAGTTACATCTGCATCAACACAAAGCAAATTTAAATGGCAAGTAAATAACAAGAAATTATGTTTCTCCTGGAAAGATCGATTTTACAACAAAGAAAGTAGAAATAACAATTTACTACGACCATTGAAATTGGAAGATAGAATACAAGGTCAATACGATCAGATCGTTGGTCCACTTCCGGTCAATGGTACACAAAATGTGAATGGATTAACTGAATTTAACTATTTTCTAAAGAAAAATAACAATACAGCAGTTCTGAATGGAAAAGTTCCCAATTTTATGTCCGAGTCCGTTTGTCTAACAACACATATTAAAGATGGTGATATATTTACATTTGAAATTCAGGCAAAAGATATAATGAACCATACATTGAATGACAGTGTATCTGTTAACATAGATACGTCTGTACCGGAAATAACAGATATATGGTTGGTACGGGATGGTCAGGAACAAATTTATGTACACCATAGTTCAGACCTGTCACTGATGACTATTAAGTTTAAGTCATTTGATATTCATAGCGGACTTAGAGAGGTTAAGTGGGCTTTTGGTGTATATGAAAATAAGACAGTGCTGATTGAAAAGGCAGTTGGAATCAAAGCTATAAACACTATGGTAAGTAAAATATACTTTCTTCTATCAATGTTTTATAATTGATCTAAGATTCTATGCTTAAATCAACAATTAAACCTTGGAAAAAATCGAATGTACTGACAATGTAGATATCAAAATTAATGATCATGACGCGTTTCTTGAATAACCTTCATCATGCATGCTCAAAGTTAAACGACCGGAAATAAGATAATTTCTTTGATAGAGGGTTGTTGCTAAAAATGAAAGCAACAGAACCCAGGGTTACGATGAAGGCATCTCTTCGAAAGTGTTACCTTCATCAGGCCTGCTCAAGGAAAAAATGCTGGAAACGAGATAATTTCTATGATATAGTATTATTGCTAGCAAGGTAGCTACGGAACCTAGGGTTACGGTGAAGGCATCACTTCGAAAGTTTTACGGTCGCTACTATGACTTGTTTAACCGTTGCTGAATATCTGTGACATATATGACCAAGCCCATGTTCCGTTTGTCATAATCATCACAATTTGGTCCTTTCGTCATTCATGAAAACAGGATTTGTAACAAGAGTAACACGGCGTGTGTCACTAGTGGAGCAAGAACTGCATACTCTTCCACAACACTTAATTAATCCCTGCTTTTCAGTGGGGTTCGTGTTGCTCAATCGTTAGTTGTCTGTGTAGTATGTTGTAGATTATATTTTTTTACTTTTGTTCTTTTCCTTTTTGCTATTGTATTGTCTGAAATTCTAGGATGGATGTGTAAATAATACAGATTGCTACTGTCCGATAATTGGTAACTGTACTAGGACAACATATGTAGCCGATTTAACGAAATTAAAGACCATCGATAAACATACAGGAAATCACAATAGAAGGTATTTCTTTACAATTAAAGTAATAAATGCTGCGCACCTTGTTGCAATAGAACATATAGACATATTGGTTGATGAGTCTCCACCTGAAGTTGGTATCGTATTAGAAGGCCCGATGGGAAGTCCGGATATTGATTATACGTGTTATGACGATATCACAGTTCATTGGCATGATTTCATTGACCACGAAAGTGGAATAAAATTCTACAGAATCGCGCTCGGGAGAGAATGCATTTATAATTTAAAAGATTTAACACCGGGTCAATATAATGATTCAATCGTACAGGAATCCTCCCACAAATCCCTTAAAACTGTATTTCCGGATGGTGTAGGACAGTATTTTGTTACAGTTATTGCCTACAATTACGCGATGAGTTCTTCCAAACCTGTATGTTCCGATGGAGTAACCTTAGATAAGAGTATTCCGAATGTAAACAACGTGAGGATAAAGAATGCCAAAACAGTTCAATCTATAGGTTGTCATGACAACAAATCTTGGCTAATTAAAGAGGATGCGAGTAAAATTAAGCTGATCGGTGATAAATGCTTCCATATCTGTGAAAATGAACCAAATGATGAAATATCAAGTGTTTTACCGCAACAAAAGGAAAACAAATATGAGAATGCTGATGTTTCCTCATTTTTATGTAACATGCTTGAAAGGTATACAAATAATATTATTTATACACCATCAGATCTCTTCGAGGTTTCTTGGGATATAACGGAAGACGACAGCCAGATCGCAAATATATACATTGGTTTTGGAAGAGATGTAACATCCATAGGTTCACCAGATCTAATGTCATATGTAAAAGTCCATGATCCTACAAAATACATTCAGCGACATCCTGGCTTGATTGGAGAAGAAAGGGTATACGCTTTCATAAAAGTCCAGAATCGGGCAAGTTTAGAGAGAAATATTTGGTTTGGTCCAATACTAGCTGATGAAACTCCACCAATATGCGCATCTTCCATTGGTTCTGTGATCGAAGGCGATAATTTGGTTGTTAAATGGACATACGCCATCTTTTTTGATGCTGAACAAAAAGAAGAAATTGGAAAGATTATGTTCCGAATAGGTATGTCTTAAGTTTTTCCCCAATTTCCTATCCTCACGTATAACAGTATAATGACCATGTTCCAGACCATACGCGTACGGTCCGGACCGTATGAGTATACTCGTACGGTCCGACCATACGCGTATGGTCCGACCGTACGCGTACGGTCCGACCGTATGAGTATACTCATATGGTCTAGTGCGAGCTGGACCATACGGGTATTTAGACCATATGGGTTTTTACAATACAAACATTATATCACAAACTTTTATTGAGTTTTAGAAATTACATTTATCATAATTATTATTACTTTAAACAAAACACCATCACCTCATGAAAAGTAAACAGTTTCTGAACTATAATTTTAATTGTCTACCTGAATCACATTTTCGCACAATCGTAACAACTCGGCCATTCTCGTTACCCTGCAAATAACCTCGTACGTAGTAGGCGGATAAATATAACTACTTTTCACATGTCAGTTACATGAAAGTTTGATAAAGTTATATTTTAAAGAATTTTCTATATTTCAATTATTTTCATGAATAAAAGTTAAAGCTTTAATTAGTTTTGCATGATTAGATTTTACTTAGTATGTCTTCCATATTGGATTTTCGTGGACTATATTTTTGTGCAGCTTAACTTCCGGCAAACAATTTAAGAATAATTTCTACTATCTACATACGAGGTTATTTGCCGAGTAGCGAGAATGGCCGAGTAGTTACGATTGATTTTCGCATGCACGCCCAGAGTGACACTTGCTGCTACAAGGAACGCCGGACTTTCTACACTTACATGTTTTGTTCATGCATGTTCCCTTTCATTTATATTTAAATTATGAGGTACTTATATTGCCGGAATCTAGCTGAATCAGTTTTTCCATTCATTAAAACATTAGTAATTCTCTCGGTCTTCTCACGAGTAAACAGTTGGTTTGATGGTTTTTGTAATAAAGTTCCTAAATATGCTTCAAATGTTTCTTGCCACATTCTGTTTACTGACGATTACTTTAATAACTTTATTCAATTTCAAACTATTTTGTTAACTGCGAGTGAGCAGAATTCACTTATTACGAACATACTAAATTCAGGACATGTAAGTTTGTAATAGATTAAATTAGACTTATTTCTAAATTGTACAATTGCGATAATTAAAATATATTTTAGATTCGAATAACGTTGATCTGTAAAATATTTTTGAAGCCTCGATAATCTCTTGAAACTAGGCAGACCGTACGCGTACGGTCCGACCGTATAGGTATTTTGAAAATATACGGTCCGGACCGTACGCGTACGGTCCAAATACGCGTATGGTCTGGAACAACCATAAAATCACACACTCAATCTTGTTTGACAATCAAATTAAGATTATATGTTTTTCGGATTTTTCTTCATTTTCTAAGATTCCGATCAGCTGATCTCGCTTCACTACGTCATTTGTGACGTTCATGCGACCAATTGTCTAATAGCTTAAAAATAACGTGACACTGACCAGCATAGTAGTTTTGGTTTTGAAAAGGTAGAGAGATTCTGAATGTAAATGAAATATGAAATTAGCTGACCCAATATGTTCTTTTTTAGTTCGTGGTTATCTCAAGCATTGGTATAGCATGTGATCTTTTTGGAGACATTCCATGTTGAATATTAAGGGACACTGTAGTATCACTGGATATTAATTATTTATTTCTTATCTTTATTTGTGTTGTTATTATTTACAGTACAACCTCGATATGGACAGTTCTACCACAAAATATCTGTGTTTTCGAATAAGCATCGATAAATTAAGCCGACATGCACTACTAACAGAAAACAAAAAAAATTAAACTCCGAGATATTTGGTATTTAAATATATGGTTCCCTATTACCTTGAACAATAAAACAAAAAGTTGATATCTAATTTAGTTCACACGACGCATGTCTGGAATAACTTTCATAAGGTACGCTCAAAGTCATAAGATTGAAAAGCCAAATAATTGAAAATTCCTTGGGGACCACAAAACCAAAAGGACTAAACAGGAAAGCTCATCCCAAAA
This sequence comes from Gigantidas platifrons, assembly GCA_002080005.1. Taxonomy (NCBI): domain Eukaryota; kingdom Metazoa; phylum Mollusca; class Bivalvia; order Mytilida; family Modiolidae; genus Gigantidas; species Gigantidas platifrons. The sequence goes on from MJUT01031242.1 coordinate 34,665, forward strand.
AAAAACTTATTAAAATGACATTTATGTTTCGATTGTCTCGAATTAGAAATTGAATTGTGATCAGATCATACACATTTGAATAACATTAATATTTATAGTATTTTACATTTAACTGGATTTTAATATATTTTAAATGTCTTTGCAAAAGGTTTCGATGACAAATTTATAACACCGTACTTAGAATGGAACATCAAATCTCACGGTGGACAATGTGGAAGTGGACACCAGTGTATAAAATATCCGATTCACAGACTTCAGAAATACGACTCCATGTTAGGCGCCATGTTCTTTGTACAGCTCCACGTGTACAACTATGCGGGTCACTTCTGTAGTGTTAACAGCAGACCGATACGATTACCATCATTATTTCCTCCACAAGAGGGCGTTGTAATGGACGTGTATCCTGACAGCCTGCCCCCTTACCTAGACACAGATATAACATTTAACACAACTGTTTATTGTTTTGCATGGAGAGGGTTTGGTCATCATGAGAATGTACAACTAATGGCTGGTCTTGGAGCAAGGCGGAAGTCGGATGATGTTGTAAATTTTCATAATATCAACGAAGTGGGATATGTATGTGAGAAATACAACGGTACAAAATACACAAAGTATTTCGTTACTATAAAGGCTTCTTGTTCCGGAGTCACAACCTATGTTTCGTCCAACGGATTTACAGTACTGAAGAAGAAAGATATATCTTCATCGTTAAAGGTTTTCCATGGAAATATTTGCAATAACAAAAATTACATACAAATGACAAAATCGAACACGGAGGAAAAATTACATCTATCGCAACGCCTAACGCCTGGTTCGACTTATTCTTTAACAAGCCCATCAAATGCTAGTGAATCAT
>MJUT01031243.1:24391-56118 GCA_002080005.1 Gigantidas platifrons
CGTCTGCTACTGTCAAAATGGATAACGGAGAAAACATGGAAAATGCTCGTTATGCAATGAATGATGACACTGCTGGCTTCATAAATCAACTGAAAATACAAGTAGGAAAACTGAGCATAATCTGAAATTAATCATAAACTAGTAATTTTGAAATAACTTTTTGAGGCATGTTTTCCAAATGGCCATGATTTAAACACAGGCGCTCGGGAACACTCTGTGATTTTCGTTATTTCATTAAAATTAAATATTTTCCCTTTTAGTGCCTCTATTTTAACCTTCTCTACGCAGAATCACCTAATTTTGACGTATTGTACACATCTTGACACAACCCATTTTTTCTATTAATTACACCTTATATAAGAATGCTGGATTCTGATTGGTTAATAGCCGTGATATTTTTTTACAAATTCAGGCCTTGCATTGTGAATTTACATAATTTTTACTTCATGTAGGTGTATTTGCATCAGATTTAACTTTTTTTCATGGTATTTGCAAAATCGGATTTGCCGTTTTTACCCTTCACCGAGACGCTTGTAACAAAATTTGTTAAACGTTATCAGTTGTGCGTTTTATGTAACAATCGTATTTGCCGTTTTTACCCTTCACAGAGACGCTTGTAACAAAATTTGTAAAACGTTATCAGTTGTGCGTTTTATGTAACATCATTCTGTAGAATTAAACAGATACATCATGTTAGGTCCTGAAAACGACAAAAAAAGGTATTATTTATTTAACCAGTGTTCTAAATAATATTCGGTGTAATTAAACAGATATATCATGTTTGGGAGTGGTATTTGCGAAAAATACCAGTCTTGAGACTAAATTTCCCTCGCCATTCGGCTCGGGAAATTTTTCGTCTCTCGACTGGTATTTTTCGCAAATACCACTCCCAAACATGATATATCTGTATAAAATACTATAATCAACACAGGCGCTCGGGTACACTCCGTGATTTTCGTTATTTCTTTTAAATTAAATATTTTCCCTTTTAGTGCCTATTTAATTTTAATGAAATAACGAAAATCACAAAGTGTACCCTGTGTTGATTATAGTATTTATAGAAAAAATGGGTTGTGTCAAGATGTGTACAATACGTCAAAATTATGTGATTCTGCGTAGAGAAGGTTAGAATAGAGGCACTAAAAGGGAAAATATTTAATTTTAATGAAATAACGAAAATCACAGAGTGTACCGTGCGCCTGTGTTTAAATCATGGCCATTTGGAAAACATGCCTCAAAAAGTTATTTCAAAATTACTAGTTTATGATTAATTTCAGATTATACTCAATTTTCCTACTTGTGTTTTCATTTGATTTATGAAGCCAGCCGTGTCATCATTCATTGCATAACGAGCATTTTCCGTGTTTTCTCCGTTATCTATTTTGACAGTAGCAGACGCGACGGAAGTAAACAACGAAACATTAATAATGAAAACTAATCGGACAAAAAAAACGTGAATTCCTCGGGAAAAAAAAAGACTTTATAATTACAAGTGAAAACCTAAATACTTCATCTCATCAGTTCAAAATTTCCTGTCGCCATTTTGAAAAATCCATATCTCACCACCATGTAATACGGCACACATTATTACCCCCCCCCCCCCATGTAATACGGGTCGGCTTATTACACCCCCTGGAGATAGGTTTAGTCTCACCTAGCCTACATTTGAAAATTTCATTGTCTCACTTGGCCTACAATAAATTCTTACCTGAGTCATACCTGATTGATTTTATTGCTATAGATTGTTGTTTTAGCATTTAAGTTGGGGTCCCTTAGAGGTTGTTATTTTATATAGGGTACAGAAATAAATAATTATGTATATGTTTGTTTGTTTGCTTTGTTTTGTTTTTGGTATCTGTACTATTTTAACATTTAATCAATAAGTAATTATGTTTTCATAAAATAATAAATTAGTGATGTATGCTTTATGTTTATTTGTTTGTTTGTTTTGTTTTGTATGGGTATTTTTTCCCTTTTGGTATGTTGTGGGTTTTTTGTAAGCCTGGAGCCTGTTTAACGAAGATGTCTTAGGACTAAGACATATCTTAGGATGGTCTTAGGACATGTCTTTGTCTTAAGTCTGTTTATCGACCGCCCCTTAAGTTAAGATATGTCCTAATTTTTATCCTAACTTTAGGCAAGGATTTATATAGTAGGACTATATAAATCCTTGCTTTAGAACAAGTTCGGGCAACGTTTTCGGCTCATTTTGGATGTATGCGTAACATTCAAAATACGACTCTATTTATATAAGGTGAAAGTCTATCATACAAAAGAACACGATTTGTACGACTTTACTCACTGTTTCCATCTTTATAGGGTGTACTACCCGTAAATAACTCGTTTGACAGCTTAATAATGTCAATATGGACTGACAATTTCGATATGCATATTTTAACTCTAAAACTTGTGATTAACTCCAATTCGTTTTTTAATTTAAATTTCGGTCTGATTTTAAATTTATTGCAAGCTCATAATTAATATAAAATTATCTTTTATTGGGCTAATTATCTCCACTCCATATGGATATTTTGATAAATGAATATCTTAGGATGGTCTTAAGACAGCTTCGTTGTGCTGTCTCAGAAATGTCATAAGATTGTCATAAGATGGTCCTAATTATGGTCCTAACACATATCTTAAGACATGTCTTAGGATAGTTTCGTTAAACAGGCCCCAGGGAAATATAGTTTTTATACACCTTTGTGAAGCATAAAAATATATTATTTTTGAAAATGTTATAATGAGCTATTTCATTCCTTTTTAGATGTATTGTATTTTAGATGTGTCCATTGGCAACAGGAATGTTGTCTAAAGTTATTATAGTAGCAGAACACTGACGGTCAATACATCGCCAATAACATCTCTCATGACGTCTAGTTTTTTTATGGAAAACTTATAGCCAGCATGTAGTAAATAGTAGCCACCTCTGCCATTCTCTAAAAAGTCAACGTGAACTTGCGCATTTACCATACTTTTAAATCAATGCATATAGTTTTTCATAATTGTCCTTATATCATATTTTGTTTTTAATGTTGTTTTTATAATCAAATTTTGTTTTCTTTAAATTTGTTTAAAACATCACTCAAATGTTAAGATCAGATGAAGAAAAAGAAACCATTTACTTTCAACTATATGCTGGGCATGGTATCTCTTTATGAAAAGTTATATAAAAAAAGCCACACACTTTGGTGATTTTCAGTAATTATTGTTTTTTTGTTATTCTAATAATTAATCAGCAATTTTTGTGTGAAAAATAAAAAACACTAATAATATCTTAATTACGTTTTCAGTTTATATAAAGCTTTTTAATTTTATAATCAATAAGTGAAAAATCACTTTCTATATTTAGTTAAATCCAATGAAAATGCACTAACATATGTTGATTTAAAAAAAATAATAAAATGACAAATTTAATGAGAAATGAAATAATATATATTTGTGCAATTTAATTTTAAAACAATAATTAGTAAGTGAAATATCACATGCAATATTTAGTTAAAATATGATGAAAATGAAGTAAAACAGATTTGAAATAATATATTTGTTGAAATTTAATTTGAATAAAAGTAATTAATAAGTGAGGTATCACATGCTATATATTTAGTTAAAATCTAATAAAAATGAAGTAAGACAAAACAAATTATTTCTTTCATTTATATGTAACTTGACTTGTAAATTAAAAAATAGTGAACAATCAAGCTTGGAGAATATATTCCATGTGTGCTTACATTTTTAGCGTTTAATATAAATATAAATATTAATTATTATGTTTCATCATGTTTTCGTATTTATGTAATTCCATTTAGTTAGAAAGAAAAAAAAACACTAAAATTTACCTTTATTTACCTGTGATTACCCTGATTGTTCACCCTTAATGGGACCCCTTAATCTCTCTTAATTAGAAAGGTCAAAATTCTTCCACAGTCTCACATAGCCTACATTTTTTTCTTACCTGTACCTATATAAAATATAGAATGTTGGCTAAGTGAGACGACACCTGGAGATATGACTTGTTGCATTTCGAATTTATGACATATGCAAAATTAAACATATCTTGAGTATGATAATTTATTTGATTAAATATTATAATATAATACTGACATGAATGTCGAATCCAAATTAAGGATTTTAATTAATATTCTTTTTTGACATATATGTAATCACCCAATTGTTTTTCTCATGTCTTTAAATATTATTTTATCAATAGGACTGTGCATAGGCTAATTCTCGATACTACCCGTCGTGTGGTGCAGATTTAGAAATGTTTCTGTTATATTGACTTAGACGCCATAACCTGATTTTTGGACCAAAATGGAAGATTTTCAATTTTATCTTAAATATGAAAAATACATCATTCGACCATATGAATATATGCGTATTGAAATTTACAAGTTAAGTTTAAAAAAGTAATTTTAACGTGTAAATGCGTTTTCAGCTAGTTTAAGTTTTTTCACCGATCTATATGCATTCTGTATAACCCTCATTGCTAATCAAAATGGAACAGACAAAGAAATATGCTTTCATGAAATATTTTGTACCGTTCGAAAGCTAAGAAATTGTAGTTTTCAAATATATGCGGATTGAAAATACAGCTTTAACTTAATTACAGCGAACGATTATTTAACATTTCATTATATAATTTATTTTAACTGTAATTAGTACTTGACATAAACATATTCAACATATAAAAAGTCTAGAAAAATCTAAAAAGGGAAAAAGTAAGAATTTTACAAAACAAAATATGCAAAAATTTGAAAATGAAAAATATCCCGTACAGGTAGCCGTAAACGAACAAATCTACTTGATTTAGTGTGTAAACTGACAAGGTTCATGATACAAAAAGTTGCATGATACAAGTATCGTGATACTTGCTTTACCGTGTAACAGGACCTTAAGAAGGAAGATTTATATTCATAAAACTAGTTTAACGCTGCCATTTTTCATTGAAATTGCATGTACCCAACCGGGGTCCTCACGATAGTCCGACGGCCCATTAGTCCGACAGCCCATTATTCCGACAACCCATTAGTCCGACAACCTATAAATGCAAGAGACATACCAAGTCTCATTAATATCCTTCAAGGCATTCCGACAGACCATGAGGGTGGTTCCTATATACATGTACCCTATATAACTGAACGTCGTCAAACATATGCGCANTGAAAATACAGCTTTAACTTAATTACAGCGAACGATTATTTAATATTTCATTATATAATCTATTATATTTTTATCGAGTGTGATAATGGTATCAGTTAACGCATGTGCAGTATTGGTATTTTTTGCTAGCGGTAATTTATTTTTGATACCGTCTTTACTTTGTATGATGTATCTACAATAGTGTGTGCAAAAAGAGATGTATGTACTTGTTATAACCTTAAAAATCTATTGGCATCCCCCACAGTTTAAATGAATTCACGAAATTGTTGATTGTGAACTGTAAGCTATTTTTTCCCAGACAATCATTTTTGTTTAGCATTCACTGATTGAATGGAGAGAAAAAAAAATGTAGTCGTGCACGACTCGAACCCAAGACCCTCAGATTAAAAGTCTGACGCTCTACCGACTGAGCTACACGGGTACATGTATATAGTAGGCAAATTTACTATCTTTATATCTCATATATTTAGTATATATGATATGCATTGAATATGTCTGTTTAATGGGTGTCTTGTTTATAGTATCTGCTCCTTTTGAGAGCAAATCTTTTTTTTTTTGCAATAAAATTATCTTATCTTAAATAAGACACGAATTCAAAAATACACTGTGTAACAGGAGCGATAAATACATACATTTTTACAATACACGGAATCGAAATGAGAGGTACTAACAAATAAAAATACTAACACAACATACATAATACAATTACTTGTAGTGGGGTTCGTGTTGCTTCATGTATATGTATATGTTTTGTAAGTTTGTATTTAGAGTCAACACCAGAGTTTTCTCCTGACGGGAAGAAGAAGAATTAATTTGTTTCATTGAATTTTTCAAACAACATATCGCAAAATGGTTTTTCTATAAGTTATCCCCCCCCCCTTCTGCGTTTATTACAGTGCATTGTGCGATTTAAATTTTGTCGCAAGGTGTGATTGTTTTGAACAACAGATATATTGGATAACTTTTGCTGAAATGATGATGAGGTTCACTTTGAAGTAAACTGGAGAACTGAAACAATAATCCGCTGTCACGATTCCGAGCCAGTTTTTCTCCTTAATGCTGTGTGTTTAGCAAACCCCATCGAACTCACCACCACAAGGCGAGTCCCGATAAATAAATAAATAAATATAAATAAATAAGTTTTATTTAAAGTCGAAACATGTATAACAAGCATAACACAAGCTCTAATGAGCTTTTAAATTCGACTATACATTGAACAACACATACATGACATAACATGCATATAAACATGTCAAATAAAAATCCAACCATCCTATTTTAAATATTGAATATTAAAAAGTTTTAAATCAGAAAGCTTACAGTTTTACAAACACATTTCTAAAATAATTATATTTCTTAATCTTCTTTCACAACGTTAGTTGTGTGACGTCATTTTTCCCGTACTTTTTTCAAACGACGTTTGACGTTTAAACTATCAGTTGTTTTTCTAGTACATAGCACATTTCATATTCCTTGCGGAATATCCATTCAAACGTCACCCGTAGGGTTTCCCCTGGAAGGGTGGGGTGCGCGCATGCGCGATCGAAAGTGCCCAAAAATGAATTTTTAACTCAAAAGAGGATTGAAATGTTTAATAGTACCAACCAATCACATCACTGGAAATTGAACCAATCAGAAGTCGGTATTTCCGACCTATTAGCAAATCAGATTGCAAGAAAAAGAACCAATCAGAAGAGGGGTGTCTTCTTTTACGTCCGCGTCCGAACAATACATACGATGACAGAATCGTCACTGACATTCTGGCTTTTTGACAGACCACGACCATGTTTACCTGTGAGAAATGCGGCAAAGAATTTACAGACAAGAGAAGCCTGTTACGTCATATGAAGACCCATGCAGATTCTTCACAGACCTATAGCTGCAGTATCTGTGACAAGGTGTTCAGCCGAGCTGACAACAGAAAGAGACATGAAGCGGCCCACAGCTACAGCTTGTCCTGCGGAGTATGTGGACCAGTCATCACGTACTACTCAGTGTGTCTGTATGCTCCAACGTTCCTACCTATACCGAGCCCATCTGCTTTGTTTCGGAAGGTGATACCAGTGAGACGGTGGATTCCTGTTTGAGCTACCTGACAGATATCAGCGAAAAAGCTTTTCGCTTACTGGTGCCAAGGTATGGAATGGTATTTGAAGAAATTCAACAGAGACTAGACCAAGAGTACAAAGACGACGAAGAGAGAGAACGTGAAGAAAAGAAACATCACCTGTACCAGTTGAAACAGCAGTTGGAACGCTACCTACAAGAACTCCCCGTGGTTGGTTTCAACACGGGGAAGTACGACGTGAATGCCATGAAGGTGGATTTTTTTTACTCGATTGGTGGACAGTCACAAGATCAAGTATACCGTGAAACGAAACAACAATTTCATGTGTATCAAGACAGAGAAGCTGAAGTTTGTTGACATCACCAATTATTTAGCGCCTGGCTTTAGCTACAGTCAGTACCTGAAAGCCTACAAGTGTACGGAACAGAAGGGGTTCTTCCCGTACGAGTGGATGACCTCCCTGGACAAACTGAACGTCAGCCAGTTGCCACCTCACGAAGCCTTTTTCAGCACTTTGAAGAATGAGAACATCTCGGCCGAAGACTACCAGTTGTGCCTGAACGTGTGGCAAGAGAACGACATGAAGACCATGAAAGAGTTCCTTGTGTGGTACAACAAAAAAGACGTCGAACACATGTTGGAAGCCATCGACAAGATGTTTCAGTTTAACCAGAACAGACGTATCGATATGTTTAAAGATGGTATCAGCGTTCCCGGACTCGTCTTGAAGTACATGTTCCAAGACCTACCAGACTACTTCACCGTACCGGATGAGAAGAATAAAGATGTGTACGACCTGTACAAGAACAGTATTGTTGGTGGTCCGAGTATCATCTTCCATCGTTACCACGAGAAAGACAAGACCTTCATACGACCTGCCGAGTACACAGATCCAAAGCCCTGTCAGTTGATTTATGGTGTAGACGCCAATGCTCTGTACCTTTGGAGTATTATGCAGAAGATGCCTACCGGACATTTCGTCCGACGAAAGAAAGAAGATGGGTTCAAGAGACAAGCTCCAAGACGTTATGAGCGGATGGCGATTGAATGGTTGGAATGTGAAGCCAAGAACACCGGACAGCATATTCGTCACCAGGGTAACGATAAAGAGAAAGTGATAGGACGTCGGCGCCTGCCAGTAGATGGATTCTGTAAAGAGACCAATACCGTGTACGAGTTCCAGGGCTGTTTATGGCATGGTCATCGATGTTGGATCACCAAGGATAAGTCTGTCAACCCCATCAACGGAAAGAACTTGGACGACTTATTCAAGACCACACGAGAGAAGATAGACGAGATCAAAGACCAAGGTTATGATGTGAAGCACATGTGGGAATGTGAATGGGGACGTCTAAAGAAGCAATACCCGGAGCTGAAAGCCTTTGTGAAAGACATGCAGAGACCTTGTGATCGGTACAGTACCATGAGCGAAGAGTTCATCCTACAGGCCGTCATGGACGAGAAGCTGTTTGGTGCTTTGGAAGTAGACCTGGAAGTTCCTGACCACTTGAAAGGGAAGTTTGCTGAGATGCCCCCGATCTTTAAAAACATCGACGTCTCCAGAGACGACATTGGTGACCACATGAAAGCCTATGCAGAAGAAAAGGGGATCATGAACCAGAAGAGGAAGTGTTTGATTGGAAGTATGCATGGAGAAAAGATCATGGTTATTTCACCTTTGCTGAAGTGGTATGTGGAACATGGCTTGAAAGTGACCCAGATCCATCAAGTGGTGGAATACACACCTGCAGCCTGCTTCCAGAAATTCGGGGACAATATCAGTGAAGCTCGACGTGCCGGAGATGCCGATCCAGAGAAGAAGATAGTGGCCGAGACCCGCAAGTTTGATGGAAATTCCAGCTATGGAAAGAGAGTCCCCAACAAAGAGAGACACACAGACGTCATTTACTGTCAAGAGCATCAAGTCAGCCGCTATCTCGTCGACCCTTCCTTCCGTCGGTGTAACCAGCTGAGTGCCAAGACCTTCGAAGTGGAGATGAGCAAGAAGACCATTCGACTGGATCTACCCATGCAGATTGGTTGTTTTGTCTACCAGTACGCCAAGCTCCGGATGTTGGAGTTTTACTATGACTTCATGGACGTGTTTGTGGATCGTCGGGACTTCCAATATTGCGCCATGGACACCGATAGTGCTTATATGGCTTTGTCCGCTGGCAGTTTGGAAGAAGTGATCAAACCCGAGATGCAGCAGCGTTACCAGATGGAAAAGAAGAATTGGTGTCCACGTACAGACACCCCACAGTTGGAAGCCTATGACAAGAGAACGCCTGGTTTGATTAAGACCGAGTTTACCGGAGATGGAATGATTGCCTTGTGTAGCAAGACCTACTTTTGTTTTGGTGCGGAGGACAAATTTAGCTGCAAAGGAGTCAACAGGAAAACCAACAACGTGACAAAGGAGAAGTACATGGATGTTCTGCTAACCAAACAGTCTGGATCTGGTACCAACAGAGGTTTCCGTACCATTGATAACCAAGTCTACACTTACCTACAGGAAAGAGCTGGGTTCTCCTACTTCTACCCAAAACGGAAAGTCTTGACAGATGGGGTCTCTACAGCACCATTAGAGATTTGAGGTGTGAGGCACACTATGTATATAGCCTATGTATATAGTTGAGAGAAAAAGATATCAGAAAGACTGATATAAAAAAAATGATATCAAAATGACTGTTATCAAAAAAAAAAAAAAAAAAATGATATCAGAAAGACTGATGTCAAAAAAAAAATGATATCAGAAAGACTGATATCAGAAAAAAAAGGTTAATGCAGCCTCTATCTATAGAGCCAGTCACAAGCCTGGATAAATGCAGAGTGGCCTTTTGGATTGACAACAAAAACGGATTGAGATGTGTCCAACCAATTAACAGCCAGGAAATCTAACCAATGAGATGACAGAAACCAGTATCCAGCAACCAATCAGATTGCAAGAAAAAGAACCAATCAGAAGAGGGGTGTCTTCTTTTACGTCTGCGTTCCAATTATATATACAGTGACAGAGTCGTCATTGGCATTCTGGATTTTTTGACAGACCATAACCATGCAACGTGAACATCACCAAGCTCTGACCAAGAATTACGTTCTGTTGGTGAACGAGACGCCAGTGGGTGAAGTCATGGACCAATTGGTTCAAAACAAATCCTGGACCATGAAATGAGAGAGCTTATTTGCCATCATCCTACCCGGAAGGGGCGTACCCGTGCCCTGATGGAGATATTACCCAGGAGAGGTCCAGAAGCTTTCCATGCTTTTTGCTGTGCTTTGCTGTCCTTGAAGAGAGACGATTTGGTGAAGATGCTTACCAACCCAGACACAGAAGACGTGGAAATGGGTTTCCAGGAACAATCGATCAAGGTACTTACCAGCCCAGACACCGAAGACATGGAAATGTGTTTTCAAGAACAGTCGAATTTTCATTTGGGAGGAAACCTTTACCTGATGGCAGAACAAGACGGAATCCTGCTGACTGACAAGAATACCATGAGTGATATTTACTTTCCACCGTTACACTTGGACATTCGTCATTATTATTGGATGAATGACAAACGACATCCCTCGTCCCATGGGGTCTCCTTGGATTTCGACCAATACCAGAAGTTGAAAGATCGATCGATATCGTTCCAGACCTCAAGAAGACATTAGCATGTCAGCTGACGCACCAGAATGTAGACAGTGTCATGTATTGTAGTGAATGTAATCCTTGTTGTATTTAGTTGAAGAAAAAAAGAAAAAAAAAGAAAAAAATATATCAGAAAGACTGATGTAAAAAAAAAGAAAAAAAAGAAAAAAAAAGGTTAATGCAGCCTCACAAGCCAGTCACAAGCCTGGATAAATGCAGAGTGGCCTTTTGGATTGACAAAAAAAAACGGATGTGTCCAACCAATCAACAGTAAGGAAATCTGACCAATCAGAAGTCACCATTTTCGGTCGATTAGCCAATCAGAAACCAGGAAAAACTGACCAATCAGAAAACAGGATAGAAAAAGAAACAACCAATGAACACCAGCGAGACAAAGTCTTCGTTCTATAAAAAGCAGAGACAAGCAGAGATTGACACATATATAAATTAAGTAAATAAGGAGAAAAAGAAAGAAGAAAATAAAAAATATAGTTCGTAATAAATGTTTTCAAAAACTAAGGTTTATGGAAAAACAATTAGGCAATCTGGCGCGATATCCATTTGGATAGCCGCCATCAAAAACCAAATAGTCAGTCAGTCAGATTGACACTTCATTCGACATGTCACGTAAATCAAAATCAAAAGACCAGACCAAAGCATCGAACATGCCGTTCACCCTGACCCAAGGGGATCTGGTACAGGAAGCCTTAGCAGTCCTCGAAGACCAGACCCAAGCATTGAACATTCCGGTCAAAGTACCCCTAGGAAGTGGAAGATATGCAGAACTGACAGAATGCAATGGTACGAAGAGAGTGGATCTGAGATTATGGAAAACCGATACGATTCCTACCAAGTATGGTGTCAGCTTATCATTACCACAGTGGAAAGTCTTGTGCAGTGCCACGCAAGTGGTGGACGATTTGATCAGTCGAGTGAAAGACGGAGAACCCGTGGACTGGAGATATGAGCTGGGAGAAGACGTCTACGTCATCATCAAAGCCCCTCAACTGACAATTCACATCAGGAAGTACTTCGTCCACCCTAATGGAGAATGGACATTGCATCCTACGAAGAGAGGAGTGAACCTGGGTCTTTACGAATGGAAAGAACTGAAAAAAGCCATACCTTTATTTGAAGAAAGAGACCCAGAACTGAGAATTGCCAATGTGTAAAATAAAGTATTGAAACTTGGGAGAATGGCCATTACATCCTACGAAGAGAGAGAAGAGTGACCCTGGGTGTCTACGAATGGAAAGAACTGAAAAAGACCATACCTTTATTTGAAGACAGAGAGCCAGAACTGAGGACCATGGACAATAAAGTGACTGGAGAAGATTAAAAGACTGAAAAACAGAACTTGAACTTAAAGCGAACAATAAAATATGAAACTTGATTTATGTGTTAGTCATTAATTACACCCAAAGAGACCTCCTCCTCCCTCCCTCTCTCCTCCTCCTCCTCCCTCCCTCCCTGTCTCCTCCTCCTCCTCCCTCACTCCCTCTTCCTCCTCCTCCTCTCCCCCTCCCTCCTCCTCCTCCTCCTCACAAAATAGTAATAAAGCTGTTGAATAAACACGAAAATTAGAGGAAGGAATCAAGAAACGTCGTAATAGATAGAAAGTTCACGAAAAAGTACAGCAAAAACGATCAATTAATGAATAAAGCATTAAAAGATCTCTGAAAGTACTTGGTATTTCTTTGGACCCAAAATCTGGTATAATTTAAAATAGATCTTCACAATACAACAAAAAACTGACAGCAAGTAAATCAGACTATAGGTGAAAATGTGAGAACAATATTGAAATATCTAAATATAAACGAAAATCGGACGTCGTTTTATTTTGGTTAATGTTTTTCTAAACATTGAAAAGGTAAAAAAAAACTTTGCAGATGGCAATGTACTCTTAAGAGAGTACTACACAACATATACACACTATATATATATATGAAATGAAAATGGCGGGAAAGGGGTAGATAACTAGTTCCGGTAACCACGGATAGACGTGGACGTCGTAGAGAACACCCCAACTACTATAGTAATGTAAAGTAGAAATACTTGGAGTACTACACATATATGATATGAAAATGGCGGGAAAGGGGTAGATAACCTGGGTAACCACGGATAGACGCGGACCTCGTAGAGAACACCCCCTTGTACTACTACGCGGGAAACCCTCACTCCTGTAGCCAACTTCCGGTTGCGCACACCCTTTGGGTGACCTTCGGTATCCATGGTACTACTACTAGAGCAAGAAATAAAAGCGCGGGAAACAGTTGCGCAACTTCCGGTTGCGCATGCGCACACCCTTATGCTGACCTTCGGTCACTTCCGGTAGCCTTGGTACTTCCGGTCATGCGCAATGGTACATTTTATACTACTACTACAGTAAGAAAAAAAACGCGGGAAACGGTTGCGCATGCGAGAACATACTTCTGGGTGACTGACGTCACTTCCGGTTCCGGGCCATTTCCGGTCACGTGACTGACGTCACTTCCGGTCACGTGACTTCCGGTAGCACCTCCGTACAGCACCTCCGCAAATACTAACTGAGCTGTACCCATATACTACTGATAATAGTTGCGTATGGAGTCAAACAATAAAGTATTGTTATTTAAAACACACACACACACACACACAAAAGTTCACAATGAAAATACTGATATCGTCTCTTTTGTTGTGGGGTTTAGTTCTTAAGTGGCCCTCGCTGTCAATATATATAGGCATGGGTAAAGGTATCAAGCAATCTAGCTGTATCTGTGGTATCTTGTTCAATGTGATGTCACCAAACTTTGTTTTCAATTATTTTCTACAGAAAACATTCGTATGGAGTCCAAGAGTGAGCAAGCTACGTAAAAACAGTAACTCGTTTAAAAATATTTGATATCTCGGCATATCAATACAAGATCTCGGCATATCAATACAAGATCCCAGATTATCAAAACGTGATCATCATGTTTTGTTAATACGAGGTCTGAGTTTGTCAAACATAAATAATGGCTTCGTTGATAGTCTAAGATGTCGGTTTATCAAGACTTGGCTTAGTAATCCGAAATATCATTTGAGATCCAGCTTAATTAATTAGATATATATTGATATAATCAAATGGAAAACAAAAGAAAAATCACAAGGTCTGAGCAGTTCGGAAATCCAACTGAAAAATCGTAGAAAGAGGCAAAATAGATGCCCTTAGCACACATGTATATGACCACGCACTTTCCTGTCTAGGTACAGGCACTTCAGCAACAAGTAACAAGATTAAGCTGTTTTTAAGGACCCAAACAGCCCATGTTAGTGAAATAGTACAAAAAATAGCAAAACGGCAAAATCACATCCTTTTTATATAAAAGAAATTGTTTAATTTCCTGTGAGCCTATTCCTATTTCCACAGAGCACATAAATTAAGACATATTATGCATGTAATTACGAAATATAATAATCATCGTCGGGAACTCGTTTCGATATTCTTCGATGATTGTGGGTTACCGACGATGTATTCCATGTACGTATTTTGTGACAACCCATTGTTTAGGCCTTTTCTATTTTTTTTTTTCTATCTTTTGAGCCTCGTTTTAATACAATTCTTAATCTATACAGACCCATATAAAACTCATAATATTATGAATTTGTCAGAAGTCCACAAAAATAGATTCGCTTTCTAAGCCCGAGTTAGGTGGTCTAAAATAGTAAATGTGGTTAAATGTTTTATATGGTTGAATTTATGAAAACATAAACAAAAAGAAATATCATATCCGAGGGAGTCTTAAATTACGATTTGATTTGTGTACTGGTGGATAAATTGTGAGGTTTGACCTTCTACTCACACGTGAAAAACGCTTGCATAACAACATCATTTCACTAAAGCCCCTGTTACACGGTAAAACAAGTATCATGATATCAACCAAACAAATACAGTGTAAACAGTGCTATTACTCTGTATCATGCAACTTTTAGAAGTTGCATGATACACACTTTGGGATAGAACATGTTCTATTATGTACAGCAAGGATCCTGATACATTTTATTTCTGACCAATCAGAGATCTTTGTTTGAGGTCAGGAGGTTACAACATCATAACCAAATAAAAGCACATGGTCAGCACATGCTAAATAAAACATGGCTGGAAAGGGGAAAATCTAGTGATGTTATTTGGTCAAAGGAACAGATGGAGAGTCTCCTCAGTTTGTATGATAATGGCTTCATTGTTAGGATTCTCCATTTTGGCGGGAACTTTTTATAAGCAAACTCTGCATGATTTTTCTAGACTTTTGATGGTATTGGGAAGATATGTTTGCACAAGAAAATTTAGAGTTTAATTCTTTTGCAATTAGTTTGAGGTTTGGCTATTTTTTTCCCATAGATTGACTGGACTAGTCCAGTCAATCTACGGTTTTACTTCAAACTAATTGCAAAAGAATTTATTTTAACTGTAATTAGTACTTGACATAAACATATTCAACATATAAAAAGTCTAGAAAAATCTAAAAAGGGGAAAAGTAAGAATTTTACAAAACAAAATATGAAAAAATTTGAAAATGAAAAATAACCCGTACAGGTAGCCGTAAACTAAAAAATCTACTTGATTTAGTGTGTAAACTGACAAGGTTAATGATACAAAAAGTTGCATGATACAAGTATCGTGATACTTGCTTTACCGTGTAACAGGGCCTTAAGAGGGAAGGTTTATATTCATAAAACTAGTTTAAAGCTACCATTTTTTTTATTGAAATTGCATGTACCCAACCGGGGTCCTCACGATAGTCCGACGGCCCATTAGTCCGACAACCCATTAGCCCGACAGCCCATTAGTCCGACAACCTATAAATGCAAGAGACATACCAAGTCTCATTAATATCCTTCAAGGCATTTCGACAGACCATGAGGGTGGTTCCTATATACATGTACCCTATATAACTGAACGTCGTCCATACATGTCAACTCATCCGTTTTTTTGCGGGTACACTGGTCATGAATTTGCCGAAATGTGTCCTCTCACCCGAGATTTTTCAATCACCCTACGGGTCCCGTTAATTCGGTAAATGAAACCGTTTTCACCCGTCTTCTTGTCATGGATTGTATCCAGTTTTTAGAAAGAAAATATATTGAAACAATTTCCCAATAATGCAAGTCGATTAACCGGTTTGTCTGTGAGACAAACGCAACCAATCCGTTAAACAAGAAATCGAAAATCAAGGTACACATATGACAAATTCGTTACACATAAAACTAAAAAGAACAGACAACACGTGCCAAAAATATGCTTTTATACTTGAAATTACCACTTAAAATCAACACTAAAGCAAAAACAACTCAAAATTCTTGATCCGCTTCTGGGTAAAGTAAATTAAAACGTGTTACGGGAACCCTAACTGAATAATAATATGATTTAAAAAAGGGATATCATGTATGACATCCGCTAAGTTCTTCCAATTTAATTATATGATAGTATTATACATGATTGATTGATTGATTGCTTAATGTCCAGCGAGCAGTATTTCAGCCATATTCAGGACAAAAACAAGTTTACAAACAAAAAATCAGAAAGAGGGCCCTGGGATGGGTCAACGTGGGCAACGACTTTTGACTGCTATGTTGGGTAGGATCGGAAAATCTAGCCGAGGCAGGGGCCCAATGGCCTCCTCTTAACGAACTCTTCCGGGGGATCTTTAACGTGCAAAGAGCGTGGCATTCTCTCAACACGGGACCTCGGTTTTCCTTCTCTTCTAAAGGACAAGTTGGTCAAATGTTTATTCCCCGGGATTCCAACGGGTGACCCTGATAGTTGCCTTCTACGATAAGCGCAGGTATGATGCCTATTCTAACCCGGACACATCCTCTGGGAGAGGGAACATTATACATGTATACGTCTAGCGAAAAATTCAGCAAAAATGAAGCCTAATGGTAGCAACATTATATAGACGCACGTCCTATCGGTAAATGCAAGCATGTTCACATTTGCATTGAGATCAGAAATTGAAATTCGACGGATTGACCGCAGACCCCCTCTGGATCCGCTACTTTAAACCAAAAACATGGATTGTTTACTTGCTAATTCAATAAACGAAGCGGAACCGTAAAGTCTTTAAAGTGACGAGAAACAAACAGTTTCATTTCGTTTTGTTCCTTGTAATAGTATTCCCCATTCCTAACTGACCCAAAAGGTAATTAAACATGGATGTACACATGTATGTACCACCCGAGCGTACGATTTTTCCGATATTTCACAACTAACTGACATCCCGAAGACTTCCATAAAGACGGGGACTACTATCACAAGGAAAGAAACTAAACCAGAAAAGGAAACTAATAGTAAAAATGGTAAAACAATGTAGAATTTTGTCCCCCACCGTGACGAATTGTCATGTCGGACTAATGGGTTGTCGGACTAATGAGCTGTCGGACTAATGGGTTGTCGGACTAATGGGCTGTCGGACTAATGGGCCGTCGGGCTAATGGGCTGTCGGACTAATGGGCAGTCGTTCTAATGGGCTGTCGGACTAATGGGTTGTCGGACTAATGGACCATCGGACTAATGGGTTGTCGGGCTAATGGGCTGTCGGACTAATGGGCCGTCGGGCTAATGGGCTGTCGGACTAATGGGGTGTCGGACTAATGGGTCGTCGGACTACCGGACCCTCCCCACTCAACCAGGTGTTTGTTAGGGTGTATCGATTTTACCTCCGTTCTCCGATTTTTCCATTGAACCTAAAACTAATATGACGATGCGGTTTTTGAAAATATTTGAAAATGTATTTAGGAAATTCTCGTAATTCTGAGTGATTATTCTTATGAAAACATCCGAAAGATCTCGAAAGTATCTCCTACGAATGAAGGTTACTCGTGAATATTTCAGAATAAAAAAATCCCCAATGAAAAACTTTTCTTGTGAGTTCATCAACAGTCAATAAACAATACAGATAAGTACATTTAAGAACATCATAGTCTAGGCACAATATTTTATCTAAATAGTATGGGAAGATACATGTGTTTAATGTTAAAGTTCATCTAATGTTATCTTTGTCGTATAAATCACTATCATTTATAAACATTTCATAACTGTGTGCTTACCACTTGACGAAAATCATGAAATTTTTATTGGGACTGCTGTGTGTTTTTGGAGCGGGTATGTCTATAATATGATTTTAAAGAAATGTATTATTCTATAAATAGCTTTTCTATTTGTCATTGTAACGTGTTGATTTCACAGAGTAATCAAAATTGTGTATTGACTATTGATTTCTAAAGATAATAACCAATGAAACAGTATGCCTATATTATTAAGTATTTAAACAGTGTATCAAGGTGGTCGATGGTCAAATTGTCTCACGTGTAGGAAAAGCTTGAATATGCCAAAGGGGCAATCAGAAGCCCTACATCGAAGGACACATAATACAAAAGGCCATCGAATAAAAGGGGCAAAACGACAAACAATATTCGACAAAGCACTACACGGAAAACTGAGAATTAAGCAACACGAACCACACAGTAGTTCCTACTTCAACTGGTACACCCGTCGTAAAACTCATGTCTTGCTCTGGATCTAGTCGACATCCATGTCCAAATCAAAGCTCATTCCACTGCCATCCGAACTATAACAATAAGGCACAATATTTATAAATGTTGCTTTACTTTTTATTTTTTAAAGCGCATTCAATACATAATTTCACAGTACTATGTATATTATAAAAGTAAATATGCCAAGTCATGACAATAAATTTTCAAATGAAATACAAATATAATTGAAATCTTTATAGATCTGGCTATTTTACCTCATACAAACTAGTTGTCTAAAACCGAGTTTTTTTATTATGACCGTACCTGATGATGGTTATTCCAGACACCCATAGGATACACTAAATTAGATATCTAATTTTTAATTAGGTTTTAAACTATGCAATTATCTAGCTCTATCTGAAGAATATTTAACATATATACATGTATTACATATATAAAATAATAAACTGAATTTGCAAGGACATTAAAATTTCGCAATTAAATATTTTTCTACTTTGGTCTATTTCTGATCATACAACTAACAAAAACGATGAACAGCTCACAATGAAAATGCTTAGTTACACTACAGAGATGGTCTGGTTGGCACATCCCATTCTGTAGTCCGATTTCTCTAACGTTTATTTGATTACTTTTATATACGCCAACAATTAGTGATTTATATATAGATTCTCCTTCAGTTGCCCGTGGGTTACGATATTTCTCCACTCAAGAGAGTTAAATTAAAAATTTTAAGTGGTTAAAATTTTTAATTTAACTCTCGAGAGTGGAGAAATATCGTAACCCACATGGGCAACTGAAGGAGAATTTGTTTCTCCCATTATTTAACACGCACTTTATTTCAAAAGCCGTCAAACGAGTCAAATGCGGGGAAAGGCACGAGACATTTTAATCCTCTAGAGGATTACAGATTTTTCCACCACTGGTTCAGCGGGGTTAAAACGACGTCATAGTGGGAGAAACACTAATATACAGTATACAATATTTTTCCTCTGTATATTGGAGATCGTCGTGGTCGGTCGTGATCGTACGGCAGTTCCATTTACAACTACCTGTGCAATCAGTGTCTATCACCACTAAAATTGTCAGTTCGAATCCCGCTCAGCCGAGATGTACTCGATGCAACATTATGTGATAAAGTTTGTCAGTGACTTGCAGCAGGGTGGTGGTCGTTTCCGGGTACTCCGGTTTCCCCCACCAATAAAACTGACCGCCACGATTTAACAGAAAATAGTGTTGAAAGTAGCATTAAACACCAAGACCACTTAATCCTCCGCCTCTGTATATTACATAACAATTGTCTATGCAACAGTGCTTTTATGATGTCGTTCGGTTGGCTGACAATTTTTTCATATCCTTTCCTTTACTGATTGGTTAATGATATTGGCTAGAAATGACGTAACTAACTCTTTCAACAATATTTTAGTTATATGGTTGCTGTTAGTTTTATAGGCATGGAATCCGGGGTAAGAGTAAAAACACAACCAACCTGTCTCAAGTGACCGACGAACTTTATCACATAATGTTGTATCGAGTACACCTCGCCATGGACGGGAATCGAACTCACAACTTAAGTGGTGATAGGCACCGATGGCAAAGTAGAAGCAAATCCAACTACCATACGGACACGACCATGATGAATCCCTCTTTAGTTTTAGAGTTTAGTTGATAATCCAAATATGAACAGTGAGTCTAATAGCTGGCGACCGTCGCCATGTCATCCCGCTCAATAATTCCACAACTAACTAATGATATTTCGTATAAGAACTAAACATCAAACTAATATACTGAACATATTATTTTTTTTTTTTAGTTTTACTTGCCAGCTCTTCAGACGAGTGTTTGAGGGCTTGCCCGTTTAATTATGTCCCTGTATGTGGCTCAGATGGCGTGACATACGGCAACAAGTGTGCCTTTGAAGCAGCTAACTGCGAGTACATGTAAGTATATTTGATTTACCGATCTGGTTATGATACAGATCATTCGAAACCTTAACATTTTCGATTTTAGTTGGGGCGAAACCCAACGTCAACGAACGACATTAGCCACGCGGTCATGAATGATACCATAATTATTAAGCAAATAGAGTCATCAATATTGATCGTGATTCGTGAACAGTTGTTGTTATCACTACGACCTTGACATTATGACAACCTATTTGTAATGTTCTTGTCATTTCACATTGGAATTGTGTAACAAATGCTATATTGACAGTTCCTTGATGAGACTTGAAATTTGAGAGCGTAGATATCCAAACTAGCGCGCACTGTACGTTTCTTATTATTTTATCAATACAGTCAAACCTGTATTAAGAGGTCACTTTTGGATAAAAAGAAAAAGTGGTCTTCTAAGACATGTGATATCTTTTAAAAAAGAGGTTCAGTTCATATGGAATTTTCCATAGCAGGACAAGAAAAAGGTGGCATTTTAATACAGGTGACTGTTTAACGAGGTAACCGCAATAGCAGGCTTGACTGTATGTTGTTGTTTTGAATTAATAACCATTTATGTAATAACCATTAGTACTTATATTATAAACATATTTTTAACATATTTTTGTTGCAGGAGAAAGATGGCAGATGGTACTTCCCTGACCATTGTGAACTCTGGCAAATGCTAAGTACTGGAAACGATACAACTGCAGAAAAGTCAATCATTATGACAATTAAAGAAAGAAAATGTTTATCTGTTGTTAATAGTTACGATGAAAAACATATAAAAGTAACCAAATTGGTTTGAACCCTCTGAAAATAGACAAAAAAAATAGAACAAAATTATTTATCCAGCCATTCAACAATGAACGATGCCAGTCATGGGCAGGGCACGAAATTAACGCTGGTCCGCTAGCCCGAGGCTAGTAAAATCGGCGTCGGGCTAGAAGAACTCTCTTAGAAGCTAGTCCGATGGGCTAGTTAAAATTTCCAATTGTCAATTGTTGTGTCCACTTCCACAGTGTGGGAAAGGAAATGTATTATGGTCAGTAATTGTGAGGTCAAATCTGGAATTTAGGCAAATACCTATACAGATCAAACTTGTAAAAGTGCAAAAATAACAGATATGACAAAACATCGATAGTCTATTTTTCTTGTGAAGGCTCATTGGGAATTTTCCTCTCTAGTTTTCATAATAAAGTTAATTTGACACTCTCATAGTTTAATTTAATATCCAATTAATTGTGTCAAATCATTGATCGTCATTGATTTTTCAGCTTGAAAAGGTTTCTTTGATGGAATTTACAAAACTCTTAAGCTTGTTAGGAGATCCTCTGGATTCTTAGTTCATCGATTAACCATTATAGAAAAAGTTTACTCCCGATTCTTTGCCATTTCCGTTATTTTTGCATATTTGCTGGTTTGTTGTGTATAGGTACTTGCCTATATTCCAGAATTGACCCCACAATTGTCGACAATTATATATTTCCGTTCCCACACTGTGACTTCATTAATTTTAATGACATAATTGAAAATCATAATTAGTCATTCATATTACTGTGTTTGTTTACGCTGTACACAATTTACCTGTGGGTAATTCCCTCGATAGCAATTATATCCTAGAGGGTGGTATACAAATTGATCAAATTACTCGATAATCCGGGTAACTCAGTGAGCGTTCTTAACAACATAATCTAAGGTTCAAGAAATGTGGCGACACATTACCGGCGTAGAGCAACCAGCGAAAAAAAATTAAATTAGATAATAATGAAAAATTGGAGAGAAAAAGGACGTATGATCAGGTCAAAAGAAAAAGAAAATTTCAAACAAGCTGGCAGAAAAACCGCAACTGGTTAGATCACAACCCAGAGACCATACGGTTCCAGATAGGATGATGGTGACGCTGGTTATGATGATGTTTCAAGTGATGACAATACTGACATTCTTTCTTCATTATAATTTTTTCTATCTCAAATAAAATAATTATTATATAATTTTTAGTAATTGTCCCCATGATGGTCGGGCTAGTAGACTATCTAGGTGCTAGTTGATTTTTATATCTACTACTAGTCCTGCTGGCTAGATGAAATTTTTGCTTAAATTCTACCCCTGGTCATGGGTCAAAGTCTCTATCGTGCGGTGGTGTCCTCGACATTGACCCTGTGGCTTTAAGGGAAGTTTAAAGATATTAAAGGCGTATTCAGAAGTCGTAAGTCGTAATCACTAGAAACCGTTGGCTTAGTAGCTTCCTCGTCAACAGTAGTCCTCTATTTAGGAGATAACTGTATTGTATGTGAAAATTTCACGACATCAATTGGAGATTTGATGGTCGCAAATTGAGTTTAGTGGCGACGCGCCAGCGGAGCCAGTAAACGGATATTTGCGACCATTAAATCGACAATTGATGCCGTGAAATTTTCAAATACAATACAGTTATTTCCATTCTAATGTAATGCTGAAAATAAAAATATATTATTGCATATCCCTGGGTCTAAAAATCACACAAATTAAAATTCCTCGAAATGTTGTTGACCACTTTGGCACGTGACATCATAAGAAGACTTCCGGTTTAAAAGATTAACAACAACAACAAATACTTAAGAGCTGACGTGTTTTTTTTTTTGGAGGCCGGCACGCTTCAATTTTGATTGAATTTAACTAAAACAAGTTTTCGGGGTAGGCATCTTAATTATTTTTGTGTATTGTTGTAAATATGAAATGTGTAGGATTTCACGTTTTCAAGATGGCGAATCCTTCCAGTTGAAAAACATATCTCATGATTTTCAACCGTGGAATTGATACCATAAAAATTATGCAAATTATGTAGAATTGTCCAATCACAAACCAGGGATTTTAAACAACTACATTAGAATAAGTGCTATATTAGTGCTGCTGGAATGGTGTTACATGTAAATAGAAAGTTCACAATGGGAAAATTGAAATAATCTCTTCTTTTTTTCTTAACCGACCCTCACTATCAATGTCTGGGTGTAGGTCAAGGTGCCCATTATTTCAAGTTCAATGGCATCGAAGCGATAAACATAATCACAAAAGCTGGAATTATTTAGTGAAATGATATCATCTATATACGTGTAGTGGGACGTGAAAGAAATTTTTTTAAGAGAACGGTTTGAATAATATACCAAAAGTGTAATCAGAAGCCGAAAATCGGAGAAGGACAGTCAATGCAATGGCCAAAAGAAATTATAGGATTGGGCTATCTTCTTTTTTTGGGGAGGAGCTCCTGAAGTCCGCTTCAAACGAATAAAGGAAAAAGTCATTGAGAGGAGGAGCACAGTTGGTACCGATAGGAGATCCGATTGTCTGCTGAAAAACGCGTCCACCAACCATAGCAAATGTGTTGTCAATAATAAGCATATGGATCATGTCATTTACCGAGGACATTATGCCAGTATCAAAGAGGTTTTTTAAAAATTAAGATTTGACTCCTTCCTTATGCTTGCTTTTTGTGAGACAGAGGTGACACTAATTCTTTTTATCTGTCTTTTAGTTTAGAGTAGGTAATAGTTGTGTAAAGGGTAGAGAAGTCATATGGTTTAATGCTATGGCACGAGGAGAGTGGTTTTGATTATATGTACTCTAACAGATCTGCAGAATACATGGCTGATTCACCCCATCCCTGCAGTAGCTATAGAGTCACTAACTCTGAAACCCGGTTTTGAAGAGATGTTAGTAATTTAGAAAAACGTTTCGTGGATCACAAAGACGTTTCGTGGATCATAATTCAGGGGCGGATCCAGGATATCAAATTAGGGGGCGCATTTCGTGTGAAAAATCACGATTTTACGCAAAAAAATCATATTATTTCCAATTTTATGAGGGGCGCGCACCGGGTGCGCACCCCTCCCCTCCTGGATCCGCCCCTGAAATTGCAAAATATTTATTACTGTCTCCTATTGCACTTGAACTACGGTATAAATCGGTATTAAGATGTATCTATAAATATAATTGAGAACTTGATAATATGAACAAACATTGTTAGTACATTAGTAGTATGGGAAATTACACGTGGTGGGGTCAGGGGTTATCATTTTGGTATAAATTACAATCTTCGGTGACTGTGTCATCATATTGATTTAAGGAGCCAAAGGAAATATGAAATTTGTACTTGCTCTTTTGTGCATTTTCGGAGCAGGTATGTTTCTACAGGGGAAACAGTAATGTGAATTCTCTATACATTATCAGTGATTTTTTGTACATTTTCAGTGCTTTATATAGACAATATAATGTGTTACGGATATTCGTTATAAGTTTTGGTGATTATTAATGTATTGATTGATTGATTTTTTGGAGTTTAACGTCACTTTCAACAATATGATTATTAATGGATGAAATGGATATAGCTATACGTCAATGGGAAGGAATTTGTCAAAACTGTTTATAATAATCAATAATAGCAATAATGTCCAAATTTATTGGAGGCTGAAAAAAGAAAGATAATTTTAAAGGATTGTTTTACTTGTTACTGTGATATTTTTGTAGATTATATGAGTATATTTCGTCGTATTGTCTTGATTTTTCAATATAATTGTCATTTATTTAAAGAAACTTTGATTTTTTTGTATTGGCTTTTGGAACTGTTCTGACAGTGTGACATTTTATTGTACAAATAATTGTGCATCCACCATTCGTCCAATAACTTGTCGTCCCATTTAATTTTCTACCCTGTAAGTCATCAACATTTTGCTTGGAATTATTGAATTGATCTGGATTCTGATGTATCATATTCTCTGTGGCGAAACAACTGTGAACAATAAATCAAAATGGTTGCCTGTAATAAACGGCTTAATGTCATGTCATGTCGTTTCATGATTATGTCAAACTTAACAATCCAATATGGAAAAAAAAATTATGACTACAATTAACACAAACACTTGACGAAAAATATTAATTTTCTCTTCAAATACACGTCAGGCCAGTTACAATTATTAATTGTGTAATTCGTGCCATTATTTAATGTGAATAATGTGAATGAAAAGTCGTTGGCTTGTGAGGAAATTAAAATATGGTTGCCACAAGCCACATGTTGTTAATAAATCAATTAAAACATTGGACGAATTACATCATTAAATAGGACTCTTCCTGATTCAACCGAACCACCCTGCATTGCGCACAAGGTCCAAACTGAGGGATGCGATACTTTTGTAGTAAATGTATACTGATTACCTGTTTTTGTTCCTTTCATTCAATATTTAGGTTTGTGCTCATAAACTAGTTTAACACCGCCGCTTTTTATTGAAGTGCCTATAACAAGCCAATCAAGTGAGCGGTCATGTATTTGTGTGTTAGGGGTCAGCGGTCATGTATTTGTGTGTTAGGAATCAACGGTCATGTATTTGTGTGTTAGGGGTCAGAGGTCATGTATTTGTGTGTTAGGGGTCAGAGGTCATGTATTTGTGTGTTAGGGGTCAGAGGTCATGTATTTGTGTGTTCGGGGTCAGAGGTCATGTATTTGTGTGTTAGAGGTGTAGATTTTGCATCTTTCTACCATTTCTATATTGGCTTTTGGAACTGTTCTGACAGCGTGGTAATTTTTTTAATTGTACAGCTAATCGTGTATGATTTATTTACAGCTTTGCTGGCTGAATCTGCTTGCCCGATGATTTGTCCCTTCAATTATGCCCCTGTATGTGGATCAGATGGTGTAACATATTCCAACGAATGTGCCTTCAAATCTGCTGCATGCATGTAAGTTTTATACTCATTACTTCCAATTAAGACAAAAGGATTAAACAAGGGGGATATGGTGCTTAGCGTCACTTTCAACAATATTTCAGTTATATCGTGGGCGTCAGTTTTGTTGCTGAAGGAAACCGGAGTACCTGAAGAAAATCACCAACCTGCCACAAGTCACTGATAAACTTTATCACATAATGTTGTATCGAGTACACCTCGCCCGGTCGGGTTTCGAGTAAGTGAGTGAGTAATTGTTGCTTAACGCCAATTCAGCAATTTGTCAGCTGTATTATGGCGAAAACAATTTAATTTTCAATGAGATGATGATGAGGTCCGCTTCGTACTAGAGCAACATGCTGACTTGGATTTTTAGTGCTAGCTCACTCAAACAACAGTCCGCGGGTAAACAAATTATTCTGATTCGCGAGCCAACCAGTCTTTGCTCTTTCTCCTTAATGCTGCGTGCTTAGCGCTGAAGCAACAAATATCAATTTTACCGTCTTTGGTTTGACCCTCCCGGGGTTTGAACGCGGGATCTACCGCACTTGAGGCGAGAACACTAACCATTACTCCACCGATGAGGTCAATCAGAATTCGAGCTCACAACGTTAGTGGTGATAGGCACTCATTGCACATTGTATTCTGCTATTTGGATATGATGTTCATAGTTCATATTTAAAGATCTAACACTGTTATACAGCTTAACAATACAGAGATGTTATAGTGTTATATTATAATATCTAACACTGTTATACAGCTTAACCATAGAGAGATGTTATAGTGTTATATTATAATATCTAACACTGTTATACAGCTTAACAATAAAGAGATGTTATAGTGTTATATTATAATTTCGTCATGCTATTCTTTTTGTGTCGTTATCGATATAAATATATGGTGTCAATGTTTATATTTTTGGGATATTTTCAAATACTATGATTCTATTCGAGGTGGCGTTGTAGAAATGTTTGGTTCAAGTATTATGGCGCTATGGTTTGTTTTTTTTTATGTATAGCTCCGCTCAATATGGAATATTAGGAATAAATTCGAATTTATCATAACGACAATATATAAACTTGTCTAACAAATAACCAAGATGTACATATTCATTTTTATCCTGCACTTGTTCTATTTGAGCATTCACATTGCGCTGACTGGATAAATGTTTGTTATATACACGATCAGTAACCAAGATATCGTACATTATTATACTTCGTGTAAGTTTCTGTAGTGATATTTGGTACTGTAATATTTTGGCATATTACCTAGACAATTAGACACTCAGTATAATAATGATATTAATGTGGTCTTGTCCAGGTAATATGCCAAAATATTACCCAGGTCGAGTAATATGTCTCTCAGACCTGGGTAATATTTTGGCATATTGGGGATGGTAATATGTCTCTCAGACATGGGTAATATTTGGCACATTACCTGGACAAGTCCACATTATTATATAATTATTCCACATGTACATTCATTTTTCCATATTTATATGCACATTAAGAGTTGTACATTATTCATTGGATGTGATTTTCTACATCTTTTTACTCTTTAGTTTTTATACTGAATTTACTGAAACACTTTAGTGAAATAAAACATGAATTGTTTATCTATTTATAGCAAGAAACACTTGAAGACACCCGAACTCATCACCTTGTCGTCAAGAGGAGCATGTAGTCCATAAATGTCGGAGGTCGAACGGACAAGCTTCGCTGAATCAATAAAATTCTTGGAATTTACTTCATTATCTAAAATTGAACACATCTATATACAAAGAAGTGCTTTAAAGGATTTATATTCCTGTCAGAAAATCTTCTATGTAAGAGTAACACGACAGGTGCCACTAATAGAACAGGAAATGCCTACCCATCCGGAACACCTAAGTAGATCCCGAATTGTTGTGTTGTTCGAGTTGTTCAAACTTTAGTTTTCTGTGTAGTGTTTTGTAGATCGTTGTTTGTCCTGTTTCCTTTAGTCATTACATTGTATGTCCTTCTTCGATTTATGGATTCTAATTGACCTTTGGTGTCCCCTAACTCTTCTTAAGCTCGTTTTAGTGACAATACTTACTGTTGATATTGTTTACGAGTGAGTGAGTGATTGTTGTTTAACGCCAATTCAACAATGTTTCAGCTATACCATGGCGAGAACAAGTAAATTTTCAATGAGATGATGATGAGGTCCGCTTTGTTCTAGACCAACACGCTTAGTTGTTTTTTTTTTTTTTATAGTACTTGCTCACTGAAAGAACAGTCCACGGGTAGACATGTCGCTCCACTTGGATATTTTGCTCGATACCCTGGGTCATAATATCAGTGGATATATCTTGCTCGAAATAGACTTCACCTTGGCCTTCGATGGGATATTGCTATGATAAATAATTCCATTCTCGTAAAACAAATCAACGATAGTATATTTGTACATTAATTTACACAATTAAATCTATGTTATCTTGGCATACAAAGTAAACAATTACAATAATAAACAATAAATAATGAAAACAAAGTCAATCAATTAAAATAGTAATCAGTTTCTGGTGCAACAAAGGTGGCAACATTAAATTTGTTGAATATTTTTAAAGGCATTTATTCAGAAGGGATATATTTCTCTGACATCAAACCGTTCTGCAGAGACGATAATAAACGATGGATTTTCATAAAGTACTGCGTTGTCTACTATTATACCTACTGTATTTTGTCCCAGTATTGTTAAAAATGCTGTTATAGTGAATACCGGTGTCATAGAGTAAACCTTCCCCCATAGTAGATTAACCCCCCGGAAGATTTACTATATAGTAAACCTTCCCCCAAATACTATATAGTAAACCTTGGGGGACGTTTTATATATAGTATTTATTCCGCATAGTAAACCTTCCTACCTACTCAAATACTACAAAATGGCTCCGTACATATTTTTTTTTACCTTTTAATCATAACCGGATATAAACAATTAAAATTAACACGATTAAGGTGCTAAATTCCGAATCAATAGTAATTATCCGGATTAAGGGGGGAGGGGGGTATTTACTATATAGCAAAATATCCGGGGGTGATCGGCTATGGATGGGGGAATGTTTGCTCTATAGTAAATTTTACCCCTGGGGAATATTTACCATATGGTAAAGTATCCGGGGGGAAAGTTTACTATATAGCAAATATTCCGAGGGAGAATGTTTACTATATAATAAACATTCCCGGGGAAGGTTTGCTATGCGGAAGGTTTACTATACGACACCGGAACCTTCTAACCGTAATGGAAGCGGGGGGTTTGACACCGTAATATCTGATTCAACCCACCATTTCTTTGGAAATGCCTGTACCAAGTCAGGGCCATTGCGGTTTTCCCAGTTTTCCGGTTGTTGACTGATTTTGTCTGTTTGTTGACTTATGAGTTTTGCCTTTTCCTTTGGAAGATTGCTCGGTGTTCGGTAATTTTGTTATTACCCATATCAAACTATTGTTCGAACAGTGGATTATTTTTAAGAATCTAGTTTTTCTTTTGCTGTTGTGTGTAGAAATTTTAACCTTTTACCATTTTAACCTTAAGATGTGTTGTAAATATTTTGGAACTTGCGGGTATCGAACCTCTGCTTGACTTATTAAGGTATGCTTTGAGTTTCAAAACTTTAGTCTAACCACCCGGCTATGGGTTAGGGTTATACAGTTC
Organism: Gigantidas platifrons; assembly: GCA_002080005.1. Taxonomy (NCBI): domain Eukaryota; kingdom Metazoa; phylum Mollusca; class Bivalvia; order Mytilida; family Modiolidae; genus Gigantidas; species Gigantidas platifrons. The sequence goes on from MJUT01031243.1 coordinate 54,066, forward strand.
AAGAACATTTCAGCTATACCGTGGCGGCCAGTTTTATAGGTAGAGAAAAACGGAGTATCCGGAGAAAACCACAGAGCTGGTGCAGGTTCAGGTGAGGTGTACTGAATACAACATTATGTGATAAAGTTTGTCAGTGACTTGTGGCAGGTCGGTGGTTTTCTCCGGTTTCCTCCACCAATAAAACTTAACTCCACGATATAACGGAAATATTATTGAAAGTGGTATTAAACACCATAACCATATATATTTATGCATATTGAAAAAAAAATGGTTATACTTGATAACCTGGTTTGGTATTGTGACGTCACCAACATATTCATTCGCCAACGGCAAATTCAAATAGTCCCGGCCCATGAAAAAATCGTAATCAAAATCGAAAAATCATTAAATTGTGTTGTAAAAATTAAATTATAAGGAATATTTGAAAGTTTTGAACAGGTTATACGATATAACCTGGTATGGGACAATTTACGCTTAATTTTAAAGCGCGAAGATTCTTAAGATTCTTTCTGTATTCCTCACAAATTCTTGGCTATATTCAAATTAGTTCCATAAACAATAAAAAAATAAATTCCAAATTTTATTAGTTCGTCGTCGTCCATCTACAGACCATGACCATCAACCCTTAATGAACGCATGTCCCTCTTGACACTAGAGTGATGATTTCAGGAGTCTTCAGGTGTTCTTTACTAGAAATATATAATTCATTCATACTAGTTTTTATTTCAGATTGTTTTTTTTTTATTATAGAAACAAAGGATCAGTAAAACAATGAGGGAAATAAACGAAGATGTTTTTGTCATATAGATAATTTATTAGAAAGCAATATATTTCGATGCCACAATAAGCTTTGAATTTGAAAATCGAAAACAACAGTTCATAGAACAGCGACGAAGGACTATAGAAAAAAGACAAGATGTTTTATATCGCAGATTTCATTATATTATTATTTACCAGACAAGAAGGGTACTCTGACAAGTTTCTAACTGATCAATGCTCTGAATATTTGCTGTGTTCATATAGTGATAAAGTGATTGTTGTTTAACGCCAAATAAGCAAATTTTCCGCTATATCATGATGAGAACAACGCAATTTTCAGTGAAATGATGATGAGGTCCACTTTGTACTAGAACAACACGCTTAGCTGGATTTCTAGCTCACCACTGAATCAACAGTCCGCGGATAGACATGTCGCCCATGTCGTACCTCTGACACATTATCCTGATTCTCAACCAACTAGTCTTTGCTCATTCTCCTTAACGCTGCATGCTTAGCGGAGAAGCCACAAATACCAATTGTATAGTATTTGGTTTGACCTGATAGGGGCTCGAACTCACGATCTACCGCACTCGAAGCGAGCACTCTAACCATCATACCACCGATGATAAGGTAGACACAATCATAACTTTTGTAATAACATATGCTCAATCCAAATTGCTAATATTTTTTAGCACTTACGTATGTTTAATTCAATAGTTTTTTTTTACTTTTTTGCTTTCCTTTAGTACGTAAATACATTCTTTATAGAAGTAAAACAAGATATGTAAGTGAAATGTTGTTAGTATCAAGGAAATAAACTGTTAAAAATTTCTGGATAGCGGGGCATAACTCAAAAATAAGGTCAGCCAATTCCGCACCATACCGTACAGTAATATCAGGAACACCTATTTGTACATTACAGAGGAGAACCAACTATCTAGATACTTCTCTCGATGCGAACACACTACCATTAAACCACCGACGCAAAATTATATCCAATGGGCATATAAAAATCAGAACCCTATCTTGGAACATCTGTGCATGTGACAAAGAACTTAGTGAAGTTAATTAAACGTGATTCCTTACTCCGAACCAACCACATCTTCTCTATGGGCCTTACGATAAAGTTCGCAAATAAGTGTTGCTTATTAACAAAAGAACAAATCATGAAACCAGACGTTTTTAGAACGATAACTGGTACAACGACACAAGATATATTTATGAATTCGAAATGATTGCACTTTAATTATATTCTAAAAAGGCATATTCCTTTGTTATTGTATTTCTTGGGGTG
>MJUT01031243.1:73983-87946 GCA_002080005.1 Gigantidas platifrons
TTTTTTTTTTTTTTTTTGGTTAGATTTCCATGGTGGTTTATGCGTATTTTAAAATTATTTTGCAAAACATATCTATTTAGTCCACGTCGCATAGAATAAATTTCCCTCTGTACATTGATTACACTACTTTATTATATTTAATGGAGAAGAATTAAATATGTCAATTGAAAGGAATTTGTAAGAAACGTTTGAAAATACCAAAGGGATTATCAGAAACCGTAATTCGAAGAAAAACAGACAAAAGAATGAACAAAAGAAAAAAGACAAGACAAATAATGATGGACATAACAACATAAAGAAAACTACGATTGAGCAACACGAAGTCCACTAAACACAGGGGTGAACTCAGCTGTCTCGGAATGGTAAACAATTCCTGCTCCACATGTGACACCCGTCGTGGTGTACTTGTTGCCAACCAGTGGTAAGTCATGAATGAGAAAAAGACGTAGATATTTGCTGAAGAATAATATCAGGACGAACGAGGAATCCAAAGGAGTTAACTACTTTTTTTAAATTACCAAAATGTGTTTGATTGCTTCTCGTTGACTTGTCAGTTTCTTGGTGTTCCTTGTTTTCAGTGGGGTTCGTGTTACTCAATCCTTATGTTTTGTAGATCGTTGTTTATCCTTTTGTACTTTTTCTTTTGGCCATTGTGTTGTCTGTTCTTCTTCGATATACGGATTCTGATGACCTCTTTGGTATCTTCAAACTCTTCTTAAATGTGTAGATTATTATTCAATACATGTACATAGGTTAGCTTTCTTGTCCTAATATTACTGTTTCAATAGCTTGTCTTTTCCCAAATAATATCCAATCCGACAGAAATTGATAAAACTGAAATTATAACATACATTGTCGATTGTTTATTGTTAAATTGGATACTACTATTTACTTAATAACCAATTACATTGTTTCCTCACAAATTCTATATAAGGACATTCATATTGGAGCTTTGTCCTACCGGATGCTGCCCTGAATCCGATGTGGACCTTCAACTCATCTACAAAATTTGCGTCCACTCTAACATAAAATCCTACATCCATATAGCTGGGATATACCCATATCCAGTGGTAAAGTATAAAATAAATGAAGTCTGTAGGACTTATCATGGATGTTCTGGCTGTGTCTACTTATATAAGGGCGGTGCCTCGAAAAGCCGAAATACACCTCAAAATTGTTCAAATGACCTTGCAATGGATAGAAAATGGTGAAATAACTCATATATAGTTGAAATAAAAGTTAAAGACATCATAAAAGATCTACGATAGAAGGGTGTGAGCAAGGATTTGTATATACATATATATGTACTGTACAAATCATTGGTGTGAGCCATACAAATATTGAGAAGTGTACTCGATACAAGAAACAACTTAATCCAGGCCATTCCTTTCTTTGTGAATATTATGGCATAAGAGCAAAGGTAAATAGCTGGATAGAAAGTTTCCTGTCAGATCGAACATTGTTGACGGTGAAAAATCTACATACCTCCCTGTCGATTCTGGAGTGCCACAGGGTTCGGCCCTTGAACCAAATCTGTTCTTATACTACATAAATGACATTCCAATTGGACTAGACTCCACTATAAGACTTTTTTCAGATGACACAATTGCATACGTGGTTATTAAATCAAACCGCGATGCCCTAACCCTGCACAGAGATCTCGATAAACTAGCACAGTGAGAACAATTATGGAAGATGGCTTTCCACCCAGATAAATGTAACGTGCTTACCATCTCACGTAATAAAGCACATGTAAAATTCGAATATTGCCTTTACGATCATGTCTTGGAATCTTGATAAGGCAAAATATCTGGGAGTAACAATCAGCGATGACCTCAAATGGGAAAGCCACATCAACAACATCTGTGGTAAAGCCAATAGGACTCTTGGCTTCCTGCGTCGCAACCTGAACATCGGTTCCCCCTCCGTTAAAGAACAGGCATACAAATCATTAGTCAGACCATCACTGGAGCATGCCTGTTCTGTATGGGATCCCCACCTTAAATCTGACTTGAACAAAATAAAAATGGTTCAACGGAGGGCTCCGAGATATGTCACCAACAGAAAACGTAATACATCTAGTGTTGGTGACATGCTACATCTTGAATGACGCAGCTTCGAAGATCGGCGTAGAGATGCACGCCTTGTCATGATGTATTAAATCTCCCATGACAAGGTTGTAGTCAGTAAAAGTGACAGACTTTCACCACCCCTGAGACATGCACTCTCGATCATATCAGGTCCCACTATGTAGAACACAACAGAGAATGGCTTCATTTTCCCTCGAACTACTGTAGACTGGAACCGCCTACCTCAGACAGCAGTGCTGAGTGACTCAGTCGAGTCATTCAGGACTACTATTACCACATCTCATCCTTAAATTCACTCCCTGCTTTGTACATATCTTTTAAACTTATTTCTTATATTTTTTTCTTTTCTTCTTCCTTTTTTCGCATCGCAATTCAATGACATAATCTTCAAACTGTTGAAGTAGGTCATTATTCGGTAGAAGTAGAAGTACTGTAATTTTGTATAACTATAGTCAAGGATTTATATACTATATTACTATATAAATCCTTGCTATAGTGTATTATTAATTTAGTTTTGCTTACTGAAACCTCTGATTGTCCAGGAACTTATTTCCCTGTATGTGGCTCAGATTGGAAGACTTATGGCAACGAATGTCAATTAAATGCAAGTAATTTTACTTGTTATTTTCAAGCATTTTCTTTTGAAAACGAGATACTAGTAAACGATCCATGTGCCTTCTTATAATGTTTATTTAGAAACCTTTTGTTTTCGAGGATTTCTGTTTCCTTCCGTTTGGTAGTAACTACATTGTAATCTATCTAAACCGAACTTCATCGGGACCATTTTTTTAAAATTCGGAATAAATAGGTTATTAGTTTTTACAAAGATCTCCAGCATTGGAACTTTATTTAATGTTCGAGAAGAAGTGGTTGGTTCGGAGTACGAAATCCCGTTTTGAACTTGCCTACTAAGTTCTGTGTCACATGCACAGATATTCCAAGATATGGTGTATATTTCATATCCTTTTGCGTTGGAGATAGCGCCATGTCCTCGTCTCGGGTGCAGTAAATCTTTTGTTCGAGCCGAGGTCGGTCAGGGTAAACCAAAATCTAGACTAAGATTGGTTTTTGTTAGGTTAGATTCAGGCTGCCCAGCACTTTTTGACAAAAAATAAGGTCGAATTTTAGGGCTAATTTAGGGCTAAAATTAGGAATTTTATAGTACAGGAAGGGCGTCTTCCAGTGTTCCATTGTCTCAATAAACAAGCTTGACACATGGATCCACTGGTTAGCTGCCTTTCACTGCATAATCGGAATAAGAACTGCAAACTACATTAAGACACATTTTGTATGAATGCATTTTCAAAATTGCTAGAGTAGAAATATAAAAAAAAAAGGAATTGACATGAAAAATTAGGGCTTTTTTTAGGATTTCCCCTTGAATTCAAAATTTTTTAAGGAATTTTAGCAAAACTAAAAAAAATTAGGATTTTTTAGGAATTTTAGGGCCGCTGGACAGCCTGTAGGTTAGGTTAGGTTCGACTGTGGACGCTGGCTTGAAACCACTATATATCCACCTCTTCTTCTACTATGCTAGACCGCGACTTTACGTCACTTCCGGGCTTACTAGTTAGGTTGATGTTAGTTGTGTGATCATATTTGAGCTTTTGTGCTTCCAAGTAATTATCTAAGTTGATCTCAAAACATTTCATTGTTTTAGCTGTGATAACTTCGTTTGGTAGACTTTTCCAAATGTCAACTATTCTGTTTGTGAAAGAGAATTTCCGGATGTTGAGTTTGCTGTATTTTTTCTTCAGTTTTTTGTCGTTCCCCCTTGTTCTTGTATTTTGATCCAGGTCAAGAAAATTTTCTGTGACATCTCTATCGTAGATGCCATTGATGATTTTGAAGGTTTCGATCATGTCTCCTCTAAGGCGTCTGTACTTTAGGGTTGGCATTCTCAGCTTTTTAAGTCTGAGTATTCTAGATTTTTAAGTGAAGGAATTTGTTTTGTGGCTCTTCTTTGGACATTTATGTCCCCTACCTTTGATGGTGACCATACTGATTCAGCATATTCAAGGTGTGTTCTTACTAATGCCTGGAAAAGGTATTTGAAACTCTGCTCATCCAGGTATGAATAAGTTCTTCTTACTGTGAGGACCATTATACTGTTCGCCTGCTGTTGAATATATCTTGAGAATGTCAGCTGATCGTCCACAAATACTCAAATATCTTTTTCTCCCTCTGATTTTTCTAGCTCTACTTCTTTGCCAGTACTGTCGTATAAATGGTACCTCCTGTTTGCATTTTTTTTTATTTGATAGTCATGACCTTGCATTTATTTGGGTAAAATTTTAGTAGCCAGGTATTGGACCATTCCTGTAGACTATCCAGGTCCCTTTGCAGACTATTGTTATCTTCTGGCGATTTGATTTCTTTATATAGCTTGGTATCGTCGGCAAAGAGATATACTGTTGCTGCTAGTACTACACAATCTGGCATGTCATTTATGTAGATTACAAACAGGATCGGTCCTAATACACTGCCTTGTGGAATTCCACTAGTTACATTGTGGGTAGTCCATTTCATTCACTGAAACTTTCTGTTTTCTGTCTAATAAAGTCCTGAACCCAGTTGAGTGTTTTTTTCTCCAATGCCATAATGTTTAATTTTTTTAAGAGCCTTCTGTGAGGGACTTCATTGAACGCCTTCGTGAAATCCATATAAACAGAGTCAATAGGAATGTTCGCCAATCTCATTAGTGATGTCATATTCACTAATTTGAATGACAATAAACAAATACTTGGTTGGCAATAAAACAATAAAGTAATTGACATGAAAATAGCCATTTTTTAACTTTTATAACTTTGTTATTTCCAATTTTGGTTCTGTTTTAGAGACTTAAGAATTGATATGATAAATTCATAATTCTAATATGAAATAATGCATTTTTACACTTCAAAACTAAATAAAACTAATTTAAAGTTGAGTCTTCAATGAAAGACAATGGAAATTTTCCATTTCTTGCCAACCAGACTGGTAAATTCTCAAGCCTATGACATCACGGCGAACACTCCGCCGTTATCTAGTATTTCGGTCCATTGATCTAGAACCAACAGTAATTGCAGGGTCGTGGATCTTCCAGATATGAAACCAAATTGTTTCTTGCCAAGTAGTTTATTTCTTTTTATATGTTCTACTGTTTGGTTTCTTACCAGTTTTTCCATCATTTTACATGCAATGCTGGTTAGACTTACTGGCCTGTAGTTGCCAGGATCGGACTTATCTCCCTTCTTAAACAGAGCCACTACATTGCCAATCTTCCATATCTCGGGTACTTTTGCTTCCTCCTTCGAGGCATTAAATATCCTTGTTAGTGGTTTTGCTCAGACAGATTTGAGTTATTTTAGTGCCTTCGGGTGAAAACAGTCTTGCCCTTGTGATTTATTTGGATTTAATTCATCCATTAGTTTCTTGACTTCTTTTTCTTCAAAGACTCTTTCCTCAAACTCAAACTCTAGATTTGCATCTTTGAATGTTGGCAAGTCTTCTTCTATTCTAAGCAAGCAACAATAAGGTGCAAAGTCAAAGACCCCCCCTCCCACCATTGTTTTTGTACGTTCCTTTGTTTCTACAATTAAATTAAACAGCTGCGCCAAGAGCGCATGATACACCCATCGTCAGCATTCATAAAATATTTGTAAAGACTTTCTTTCCCATAACTCTGGAATTAAAAATCGAAATTTCATCAAAAAGTATACAGACAGTAAGACTATCAATTCCAATAACTGTGCAAAGTTTGAAGTGAATCGGCCAAGGGGTTCTCAATTTACAGCGTGACATACGAAAAATCGCCTACAATTTGATGAATAAAGTCCCATAACTCTGGAATGAAAAATTGAAATTTCACCAAAAAGTATACAGACCGTAAGCCTATCAATTCCAATAACTGCAAAGTTTGAAGTGAATTGGCCAAGGGGTTCTCAATTTACCATGCGACATACGAAAAATCGCCTACAATTTGATGAATAAAGTCCCATAACTCTGGAATGAAAAATTGAAATTTCACCAAAAAGTATACAGACCATAAAACTATCAATTCCAATAACAATGCGAAGTTTGAAGTGAATTGGCAAAGGGGTTCTCAATTTACAGTGCGACATACGAAAAATTGCCTTAAAATCACGTACAATTTGATGAATAAAGTCACATAACTCTGGAATGAAAATTCAAAATTTCACCATAAAGTATACACACCGCAAGACCATCAATTCCAATAACTCTGTGAAATTTGAAGTGAATTGGCCAAGGGGTTCTTAAGTTCTAAGTAGAGCGTGACATTTAAAACGGACAGACGGACATTGGTATACCATAATACGGGCGTATAAAAACTAATACGACTTAATGATATATTCATTTATAGGCAAGAAGAACAGGAGGCTCCTGCAGTCATCGTCAAAATATTGCATGTAGGAAAATGTGATCCCAGAAAGCCAGTTTTACTTTTATGAAATTTTTTTTTTTATTTACAAGGATTTATATAGTAGTATCCTACTATATAAATCCTTGTTTACAAGACTGGTGATAAAAAAAATATATCAAGATTAAACCTTAAATTTTCTTTGAATAGTGTTTTACTGAATAAATCCATGTTTTGGAAAGAAAATGGAATGTGAGTGAAAATAAAATATGCTTGATCCTCTTACATTATACTTTTACCTATATGGACATATAAAACCAGTTTCAAACTATGGCTTGTCCTGGATAATTATGTCTCCCCTTCGAACGAAGGGAGACATTGTTATAGTCTGATCTTTTTCTTCCTGTCCGGACCATAACTTTTTTGTCTTTCCAGATAGGTCAATGATATTTGGTATGTGGGTGCATGACCATAAGGCGGTATGTCGCGTACCGTAATGACCTTCGTTGGACCTTGACGTTTGACCTCAAGGTCAAATAATTGTTTTTTAAATAGTATTTTCTTGTCTGGACCACAACATTTTTGCCTTTCGAGATAGGTCAATGATATTTGGTATGTGGGTGCATGACCATAAGGCAGTGTGTCGCATACCGTAATGACCTTCATGGGACCTTGACCTTTGACCTGAAGGGCAAATAATTGTTTCTTTCGAGATAGGTTAATGATATTTTATATGTAGGTGCATGACCATAAGGTGGTGTGTCACATACCGTAATGACCTTTGTTGTACCTTGACCTTTGACCTCAAGGTCAAATAATTGTTTTTTAAATAGTATTTTCTTGTCCGGGCTATAACATTTTTGTCTTTCGAGACAGGTCAATGATATTTGGTATGTGGGTGCATGACCATAAGGCGGTGTGTCACATACCATAATGACCTTCGTGGGACCTTGACCTTTGACCTCAAGGTCAAATAATTGGTTTTTTTAAATAGTATTTTCTTGTCTGGGCCATACCATTTTTGTCTTTTGAGATAAAATGTTGTACTGATGGCCATATTAAGGGTAGACATCAGTTTTAGGTATCTAAAACAGTTCTTCCTACTTACCTCTCATTTACCAGCAAGTAATCTTCAGTTTTAACAAGGGCAACGCAAAGCGTGGCATATCCCCTCGCCTAAAGATTTGACCCGGTGACCTTGACCTTTACCCTTGAAAATCAATCTGGTTTCAGATTCTCTTAAGAACTAACTATGTACCAACTTTGGTCAAAATCCATTGAAGGATGTTGATTCTAGAGTGTTCACAAGGATGTTACGGAAGGACAGACGGAAGCGTTACTATATCTCGTCGCAACTTCGTTGGCGAGGGGATAATAAGGATATTAGGGTTTAACTCCACATTCAACAATATTTCAGTTATATCGTGGTGGTCAGTTTTATTGCTGAAGGAAACTGGAGTACCCGGAGAAAACCACCGACATGCTGCAAGTCACTGACAAACTTTATCACATAATGTTATATCGAGTACACCTCGCCTAAGCAGGATTCAAACTCACAACGTTAGTGGTGGTAGGCACTGATTGCATAGGTAGTTATAAATCCAATTACCATACGATCATGACGACGACCCACTGAAGTTTGCTGAAAAGAAAGGAGAGGGAATATGGCATCATAAGATCGGTGGGGTGCACAAGTTCAGAAACAAAATTCTCATGCATGCAAGCTTTAAACTTGCTACAAAAAAATCGTCTTTTTCGTTCCAATCTAAAATGTATTTGTAAGAAGAGTTTGAAGATACCAAATCAATGGGCAATCATAATCCGTATATCGAAGTAGAACAGACAACACAATGGCCAAAAGAAAAAGTACAAAAGGACAAACAATGATTTACAAAACATATTTATAAAACTAAAGATCGAGTAACACGAACCCCACTAAAAACCGGGGTGAACTCAGGTGCTCCGGAGGGGTGAGCAGTTCCTGCTCCACTAGTGGCACCCATCATGTTAATCTAGTTACAAACTTGGTAATAAGTCATGAATTATGTCAGATATTGCTCTTTTTCAAACATGACTACACAAATTAACAAGAATATATTTTCTTTGTAACATACATCCATATGACTATATAAATTAACAATAAATCGTCTTTGTAACAGATATCCACAATTGTCTTCTCTTGTATCCACATTAACATTTCTACCATTGTATGTGGACATAGATTCAAAAGCTTCCACTAATTTGTAAATATTTGTATTTTTGTCTTTCATTCCACATAGTCAAAATCCTCAGGTATACCAAACTGTTTATCAAGTACACTTTCTTCAAAACTGAATTTATTCTTTATCCAAGATTTCACTGAAAATATATTATCTGGAAAAAAATGTAGAAATTTAATTAAATTGTATGATGATATATTTTTATGTAACAAAAGAAATGTAGAAATTTAATTAAATTGTATGATCATATCTTTTGATGTATAAAAAACATAGAAATTTAATTAAATTTTACGATCATATCTTTAGATGTACCAAAAAAACGTAGAAATTTAATTATATATTGTATGATCATATCTTTTGATCTATAAAAAAAGTAGAAATTTAATTAAATTTTACGATCATATCTTTTGGTGTATAAAAAAACATAGAAATTTAATTAAATTTTACAATCACATCTTTTGATGTACGAAAAAAACTGTAGAAATTTAATTAAATTGTATGATCATATCTTTTGATGTACCAAAAAAAAAATGTAGAAATTTAACGATCATATTTTTTGATGTGCCAAAAAATGAAGAAATTTAATTAAATTGTATGATATCTTTTGATGTATCGTTTTTAGGTAGTATAGAATGCGGTCTTAAGCTTTAAAAGGATAATTTGTAGGTGGGGTGTGTTTTATGCATAGGAGCAAGTATCAGACACTTTTTTTCAGGTCACGCAGAGAGTTGCCGGTAGCATAGCTTTGAGTTCACGGACGGCAATATTCCCAATGATCGGTGAATTATTGTTCAAATAACATCAATTGTGTTCATTATATATGTGTTATTTAAAATAAAATTGTATAAAAATTACATTTATTGCTTTTTCATTGACTTTTTGAATGGTATGTAAATATTCTCGATGTTTGTCAATAATCATACATGTACATTGGTGCCGTTGTTCGGAACTAATTGTCCAAACGAATGCAGGAATAACTGTCAAATGTTTGCTATCAGAGGTGTGATATTTTACTTTTTTTCAATCTATTTTTTCCTGGGGTGAAATTACCTGTGTTTGGGTATTGAACCTTTGTTTCAATTATCGATTTTACAGCACTTCAGCAGTTGACAAGGTCAAGGACAGTATATTGTATAACAAGGTGTGAAAAGATAATTGAACTTACTGGGACACCTGTCAATATTATATAATATATTGTAGCAGTGGCACAATATGAGTACATTTCAAAAGAAATTATAATCTCTTTGATCAGGTCTTAATTAATGTTATTACTTTTGTATTGTTTTCACTTTCTTTGAATCGATCGTAATTACTTCCTATTTCAAGCTTGACCCAAGCTTGCCTATCTTTGATCACATGAACGGTTCATTATTTGATGAATTAATACTGATTAAAGATTAAACATATCTACATATTTATTATTTAAAACAACCATAATTCACGTAAAGAACGACAAAAAAATCAACTGCTCCATCCGTATCGTTTTCGTTGCCGTTTTGAACTTGTTTTCAAATTAAACATTACCGATAAACTTCCTGCATTCACAAAACAGCTAATTTTCGCTTGCAAAATGTAGAATAATTGGTTTAAACTCTTTTAACAAAACTAATTTAACATTTCCCTGTCTGAAATTTATCAAAAATACATGGATTAACAAATACGTGATCTGTGGTAAGCAGTATTTTGCCGTTTGAACGAGGATTTCTGCCGTGAATTTTTTACTGAATTTCCTGCGTTCTATAGATAGGAACTAGAATTTTCCCAGATTTTTTGGGGAGGAAAGGGGGTGCGTTTAATATACACATAAAGACGGTACCAAAAAAAATATGTAGAAATTTAATTAAATTGTATGATCATATCTTTTGATGTACCAAAAAAAATGTAGAAATTTAATTAAATTGTATGATCATATTATCTTTTGATGTACCAAAAAAACTTAGAAATTTAAATTAAATTGTATGATCAGGGGTGTAGAATTGCCATGCCTGACTCGCCCGACTCGTACATAGAACCTGCCGGACAAGTAGATTTTCCTGGTTAGCTTGTCCGGGGACAAGTAAAGATCAACAAATAAAAATAATTTCTGTTTAAAGTACTCTGAAGACAATTCCTCAAATGATAATATATCGTAAATATTGACGGTTATAGAGATAAATGTTTTGGTGTTTTTTATATTGGCAGCGATCGAGTCAGTGGTGTTCCGAAAGCAGCTAAAAATAACCAGAATTGTACATGTTCTAAGTTGAGTATTACGACCCGATTGCAATGATAATTGTACTGCATTTACTTAACGATAACCAGGACCGTGCAACAGGTTTTCATTGGAGTTCCGAATGTGATGTTTCCTTGCTTGTCCATACTTTTCATAAACAAACATGGCCTAACATCCGTGAACATATGATACAAATCTGGTTGCAGTCGTTACAATGGACAAATATCTAATAATAAAAGACTGAGAAAGATTCTGGCCACAATGAACATCACGAGAAAGTTAACAAACAACTCTAGTGGAAAACGACACATATTTAGAGAAAAAACACCCAACGGACTGTTCAGTCCAAGGGCCTAGCCGATTTCTTATGTTTACAGCTGGATTCTGATAGTGTCTCATATTGTAATATCTGCAGAAATCATTAATGTTTATTGGCAAAATCGTGGACAGAATGGATACTTATCATCCCACCAGTAAAAAAAAAAATCAAAGCGAAGTATGAAGACGCCACTAAAACTAAATACGTGGCTGGTTTGTTGGATAAAGCCATTGCCAAGGTTAATCAAATTCAAAATGGAACTTTATTGATATGAAAATATTTTTCAACACAGCGTATTCTGTATCTAATAACAACCGGCTATTCTCTGACTGCACATTCCTATTTGAAATCCAAATTTAAAATGGCCTCAATTTCGGCAGTGATCACTTAGACAGGGATGTTTGTGTTAACTTTATTAAAACTATATTTCAAATTTTACGCAATGATGTAATAGACAAAGTTCAATTTAGCAACTGTGTTTGCAAGTATCAAATGAATTTTGTCCGGACAAGTAACTTTTTTCAGATTACTTGCCCAGGGACAAGTAGAACATTTCAGTATTTCCACACCCCTGATGATCATATCTTTTGATGTACCAAAAAAAAAATGTAGAAATTTAATTAAATTGTATGATCATATCTTTTGATGTACCAAGCTCACTTACCACATGTGTAGTTATGGTTATCATGCTTGGCTCAAGTTCAAGCCCTACAAGGTCAAACTAAAGGGTATGAACTTATTATTTCCTGCTTCTGCACTAAGTACAAATCATTAGAGAGTAACAGCTTATATGCTTTATATCGACTTTAAACAAGAATTCTGAGAGTATTGCACATAGCAATACATTGTCCCCTACCGGCCGCAAAAATCAGAGGACCTAAAATATTAGAAGTATCACCTTGCAGTGGCTAGATTTTAAATTACAAGTTCAAGGGCCAAAACTCTAGCAAAAATAATTCAAAAAGACAGAAATTTGAATTTTATCTTAACTTTTACAGGCAAAAATAATTCAAAAAGACAGAACTTTGAATTTTATCTGAACTTAACTAAATATAGCTATAAATCAGCAAATATCGACTCAATAATATCTCAAATCACTTCCAAAAACAGTCTTGACTAGTAATTGATGTGGAATGACAGACAGATAGCAGTTGAGGAAACCAATTACAAAGCAAATAATATATTACATGTATTATATTTTTACATTTTTTACATATTTTTGTGACTGCCATCAGTGGTAGAGTTAAACGTTGGAGGTATACCTTACATCACTAGACTAGAAACACTGAGAAGGTATCCACAATCAATGCTTAGAGCAATGTTCAGCGGGAGGCACAAAATTGAGTAAAGCAAGCATTGTAACTCATCTAGAAATAGCTATATACCAAATATCAAGTCAATATCTCGAAGGATGTAAAAAAAGTCCGGACAACTTAAAATAGAGAACAAAAAATACAAGTTCAAGTGCCACAACTCAGCCAAAAATCATTTGACCAGAACGAAATTCAAACTTAAACTGTAACTCATCTAGATATAGCCACATACCAAATATCAAGTCAATATCTCATAGGAGGAAAAAAAAAAAAGTCTGGACAACTAAACATTTGAACAAAAAATACAAGTTCAAGGGCCATAACACAGCCAAAAATCATTCGACCAGAACGAAATTCAAACTTAAACTGTAACTCATCTAGATATAACCACATACCAAATATCAAGTCAATATCTCAAAGGACGTAAAAAAAAAGTCCGGACAACTTAAAATTTTAATGTGACGGACGGACGGAATCTAAAACTATAGTCCCCTTCGGCTTTCGCCGGTAGGGGACTAATAAAACTTTGAATTGAATTGAACAACAAAGACTGGTTGAATACACCTTGCCATGAGCCACCCCTTCTGCAATCAACAAATAGCCTTATAAGATGGTTGGTCTCTCTTGAAGGCGACAATTAAGTAGTATTTTACTATCTCAGTGCATCTGAAATCTGGCCTGATAAGAGGTATGGCCTTTATAAGATGGCGGACTATTGTCCTCTGTAATTTTGTGTTGTAATGACCCAGATACTGACCTGTCCATCTATTAGCAGCATCCTTAGATATTACTCCGTCCTGTCTGACACACTCTACTACTTCTGGATCACATTCTCTATATTTTTCTATTTCTGACAACAATTCAGACTTCTCTGTTCTTTTCTCAGCCAAATTTTTCAAGAGTTCTGTTCTTGAATCCTGAATAATATATCAAAAATAATATAATACATACATGTATACCAACACAATATCAGTTTTGTGCAAAACAAAAATGGGGTCCATACAACACAGATGCTCCAGCCAATATTACACTGAAAGTTATGCCTATGCCTGCTGCAACAAACAATATCTGTAAGCTTTCAGCAGGACATAAAATTAGTAGATGACTTTTCATAAATTATTCTTTAAAATTTTAAGAATGAGACATCATTATTTTTAGAAACTGTATCCTTATTAACTGTCTTAAAGGGAAAATTATCAGTTTCATAATAAAACTAGAAAATTGAATTCCCCCGTCTTAACCTTATCCACCTCAACCCCCCACCCCAATTCCAATTTACTACCTTAACTTTTGGCTTGGTTCTGCGGAATGTGTAGGGGTATAATGCAAAGAAAACGTCTTGAAGAGCCAAATTGGATTTTCAATATAACTTAATTCGAAGGAATGGTATATTATTCATTGGGTATGATGTAGAAAACTTATGTATAGACTTTAAAAGGGGTTTGTGTCT
>MJUT01031243.1:88211-100264 GCA_002080005.1 Gigantidas platifrons
CGGAGTGCCCGGAGGGAGCCGCAAGTATAAGGAGCGTTGTTTACACGTTAACAGGTTTCAGTGGCTAAGTTCATATATATATGCATAATCTTGTAAAAAATTGTTGAAAATCAAAATCCATAAAATATGCACACCTTCAGTGTAAGTACCAACTGTCTACAAAATATAAAAGGTCTAGGTCAAAAACTGTAGGAGGAGCTAGCCGGACAAACCATATATCCTATATGGGGGCATAAATGAAAAGTCCAACTACCTGACATTTTGAGAATATTTGATGAAAATCAAAATCCTGTGGACATGCACACCTACATTATGTGTATAAACATCGTACAAAATATTAAAGCTGTAGTTCCAAAACTGTAGGAGGAGTTAGCGGGACAAACTATGCATACTATAGTGTGACGAACGGACGGACAGGGGTAAAACAATATGCCCCCGACCAATAGTCGCGGGGGCATAAAAAAAACAATACCTTTTCAGAATTGGATTTAACTAGATAATCTAACAACCCTTCTATGAGAGTCTTCAAAAACTTTTTGGGGTTAGAGAATTTTTTTTATCTTTTTAATATTTTTACTCTATTAAAGAGAAATGTTATCTTTTTGAATACATTTTCTACTGCACACAAATTGACAAAATACTGAAAATTCAGCATAACTCACAGATTCTTCTTTCCCCACTTTTGCTTTCATTATAGCGTCTGTTAAGGTTTTCTTTTTACAATCTAGTTCTTCAATTCTAGTTTCTAAATCCATTAATTTACGTTTTCTCTGAAAATAAAAAAAACATCAAATCTTATTTATTAGTATAAGAATAGGGAGTTTGAATGTTTTAATATAGCTTTCAACAATATTTCTGTTACTGGTATATCGTCTAAGTCAGTTTAATTGGTGAAGGAAACCAGAGTACCCAGAGAAAACAAAATACCTGCCACAAGACACTAACTTACATACTTTACTGAGTAGGTACATTGCAGGGGTAGATGTCAATTCAACTACCATACAATGACAGCCACAACGTCCCTACTTTATAAGTAAATACTGACCATATGTGTATTGTATAATTTAATAAAGTGAAAGAACTTAAATTCAAGGATCCAAATTTTCATGTTTGGGCTCAATTGGTATTTTGAGATCATACTTAAAAAATAGCTGGTTTGCTGTTTACAGGCACACAATTTGAGAAGTGGGTTAATAGGTAAGCAATTTAATTTTTTTCTTCTTCCAAAATTCAAAAAGACACATTTTCGTAATAAAAACATGCAGCATTAAGCTAGTAAATAATTTACTGTTAACATAGGATTACTGGTGTACATAGTATAAAGTCACTTTCTTCAATATTGCAGTTTATATCATAAAGGTCAGT
This sequence comes from Gigantidas platifrons, assembly GCA_002080005.1. Classification (NCBI taxonomy): domain Eukaryota; kingdom Metazoa; phylum Mollusca; class Bivalvia; order Mytilida; family Modiolidae; genus Gigantidas; species Gigantidas platifrons. The sequence goes on from MJUT01031243.1 coordinate 89,577, forward strand.
TTTTAATCGTGAAGGAAATTGGAGTAACAACAGATTTGATCAAATGTTGTATAGAGTACATCTCATCACTGGCGGGAATCAAACTAACAACATTACAACTTCATAATCCTTAATTAATTACATTTTGACTGGCTTTACTAGGAAATGCCCAGAAATACACTGAAGTTCCAATCTTATCCGTGTCAACCATGCCATCATCGACTAGACTCGTCACTATCTCCTTTACAGACATTGATGTAATTCCTTTCTCCTTCTGACATTGTTTCTCTAATTCCTTCAGTAAGAAAACATCTTTCTGAAAGAAAAACGTTCTATCAATAAACACCCATGATAAATTACAGGTTATTTTTGACAAAAAGAAATGTCTGCCTCTTGCCACCATTCTTTTTATGAAATATTCTGTGTCAAAAAGGGCAATAACTCTTTCAATAATAGTTTGATTAAACTGCCATAACTACATGGATATGCAAATCTTCATATGGTAATAAGCAAGCATGCAAAGTTTTGATAAATTCCCATTTAATATCTAAGAGGAGATGCATATGACAAACTTTTTGATGAAATATTCTAATTGAAATTGAAAAGGGGCAATATTCATGCCTTCAAAAATAATCTGATCAAACTGCCATAATGATATGAGAATCTTCATATGATAATAAGCAAGCAATGAAGCATGCAATGTTTTAAGGAGTTCCCATCTAATATGTATGAGGAGATGCACATGACAAACTTTTTTGATGAACAGTCCTCGAAATGAAAATTTTAATTACTAGTCCAAATCAAATTCTTAAATTAATTTTAATATTTCTAAATAAAAACTGAAAAATTTACAGGTCCAAACAAGAGTTTTGCTGGTCTTGGGTCAGAGGACCGGTGCTCACCGTGAGGACTGGATGAAATATATACTAACTGAAATTGAAAAGGGGCAATAACAAGAACATTGCCAAAAAGATTAAAATTGTGTGCAATTTATACCAAATGATGACAAACCTTTTCAAAAAAGAACTCCATCATTCTTGTTCTCTTCTCCTCCACACTCAAACCCCTCTTCCTTGACTACAAAACAAAGATTTATTTATAAATATAATGATTTAGATTTAGGTTTATGGTGTCTAACGCCACTTTCAATAATATTTCAATTATATTGTGGCGGTCAGTTTTATTGGTGGAAAAAAACAGAATTCCTGGATAATAGTTTTAAAACTACAGACCTGTCACAAGTCACTGACAAACTTTATCACATTGTGTTGTATCTAGTAGTACTAGTACACCTTGCCATGAACGGGGTTCAAACTCACAACTTTAGCGGTGATAGTTACTGATTGCATAAGTAGTTGTCATTCCAACTACCATAGGATCACGAACACGACCGCCCCTACTGCAATTTTTCGACTGCAACATTTGGCCAATGGACAGCCAACCTCTGATCACAAAAAGTAGCCTCTTGGTTTCAACAATCCAATGACATTTTCTCTTAATATTTTTTTGTTATCTATGAAAGCAGACTACAACACCTGGTAGTAAAACTCCAAGACAACCCAACCATTCATGTTACAGTTGAATTCTCATGGCAAATTAAGGAGTAAAACAAATGTGTGTCTCACAAAATACGCCTGTCTATATAAATTATCAAACGGTATAATGGTAATGACCCCAAAATAAATAGGGTTCTTCCCCTTCCACAGGGGAATCATGTGGCCAAGTTTGGTAAAGATCCGATATACAGAACTAAAGTTATTGTGCGGAAACCTGTGTGGACATCATACCCAATCACATAATACGGCCCGTCTCGAGACGGGTGTATAAAAATGATAATCCTTCATGTACCTACTATAACTGGCACTTTTTCAAGGTGTTCTACATACTGAAAATATTAGTTTCAGGACAAAAATAAACCCATCATTGAAATTAGATTTATTACCAACCAATGATATAAATGTTAACATTATGTTATGCCTCATACATGTACATGTAGCTGTCGTTGATAAAAAAAAAAAGATATAAGTAAATTTAGATGCAACATTTCCTACCTGTCTTCACCATAAAAACCATTACAGGGGCTGTCATGTCCTTATTCAAATTGGAATGGTAGTTTAACAAACAATTACCTATCTATGGATTCAGCAACTATCACCACTAAAGTTGTGAGTTCAATTCTCACTCATGGCAAGGTGTAGTGTATGCAATTTTATGTGATTGTCTGCAACTTGCAGCAGGTCAGTGGTGTTAAGCGCCCACAACAATATAAACCCCAAAAATATTTCATCCAATGATTTTTTTTTACTTTGTATGGATTACTCATATTTGTTCCTGGCCCAAGAATAGGTAAGGTAGGGGTAGGTTTATGGTGTTTAATGCCACTTTCAACAATATTTCAGTTATGTCGTGGCGGTCAGTTTTATAATATTGGTGAAGGTACCCGGAGGACACCACCGACCTGTCGCAATTCACCGACATAATTTTTCACATAATGTTGTATCGAGTACACCTCACCATGAACGGGGTATGAACTTTAGTGGTGATAGGCACTGACTAGCCCAAGAAAGGCAATTGGTTTTCTTGATAAGATTAGAGTGCCAAAGAAATTATCAATGTATATGCCAAGGTTGTCATGGAGATAAAGATGGCTGTGACAATTGGCTAAAATTGCACGTGAATACACCTTACCATAGAAACTGCGGGCCATATATATCACTGGGGTAAAGCTGATGACTGTAACTGTAAATTACTGTCCTCCCAAGATGGCAGACATGAAATTAGGTAAGAATCTTTTTCGTCGATTAAATTGTTTCTATAATGTATTTTGAATGAGACATGCATTAGTACGATAGTAATCTATGAACTTTTCACAAGGAAATCACAAATTACGACTTAAAAATGTGTATGAAAGAGAAAATCCGATTTTAAAAAATCGCTAAGATAACCGTAACTGAAAACTGCAATTACGGTCATCTCAGTTTTCAGTTATGGTCATCTTAGCGATTTCCTAAAATCAGATTTTTTATTTCATATACATTTTTCAGTCGTAATTTCCTTGTGATAGGTTCATATATTACTATCGTACCAATGCACGTGCCATTTAAAATACATTACAAAAACAATTTAATCGACAAAAAAGATTCTTACCCGATTCCACGTCCACCAACTTGGGATGACCGTAATTGCAGTTACGGTCATCAGCTTTACCTCAGTGATATATAAGATCTGACAATTAATGTAGATACATTTTATCATAAAATATAACTTATAAGATATGGGTTTTGTTGATATTCATCATTGCTATATTGGAGTAAATATTAACTAATTAAATTTCTATTCATAATTGTTAGAAACCTATGGTTTTCATCTATACAATACAGTCAGATAAATAATGTGATAAAGCACTCTGAAATGTGTTTGCACGATCTCTGATTTTACCATTTTCCTTGTCAAATTTGGCGCGCTTCTAAGAAACAGGATCTAACCCATCACCACAAACTAACTATACAAATGAACATTTTAATATAAAATCTTGTAGAAATATGTATTTTTCTGTATAATTATACTGTTTTTATATTTCTTATTATTCAAACATTTAATTAGCAAATTTTGAATGACAAGTATAACTTTGAACATCAAATTGGGTACACTGTATTTTCCATTCTGACCCAACATTATTTTCGGTTGTTAGTTCATGAAAGTGGAGATAACTCTGTATTGACTTGTAATGGACAGAAAATCTCAATACAAACATAAATCTGATGATGTAGACGCGATAAGAAACAGAAACAGAAATGAAGAAATTGGTACTAGTAGTATAAATCAATTTGTCATCATCAAGGCACAGAACTAGTAAAAACAAGTGTCAGATAGAAATAAATAGCAGATAGACGACGTCGTACAAAATTAAAACAGATTGTTTTGCATTTGATGATTGTCTTGAGTGAGCTAATCATCATGTTGTTGTAATATTTCAGCTATGTTATGGCGAGAATAAAATTCAAATTATTTATTGATATAAAATCCAGTAAATGGATTATCATAAAAAAAAACTACAAAATATACAATACAAAGCATCACAGCTGAGGAGACAAGCAAGAGTTATCTCCTATAGTATAGTATACATAATGTATGTTATATTCGATTAGATTATAATGATGTCTGCTTTGTACTAGACCAACAAATCTTTAAGTTAGATTTTTAATTTGCTAACTCGCTGAAACTGAAAGTGAAACAACACTATACTATTATCTATAGTATACTACAGTACAGAATACAGTTCGTAATCTCGTTGAGATTTGACTTCTGCAGAATTGTTCTGCTCTATATCTCCAAAAGGTTCAGATTTGACTTCAGACATGAGAAAGAGAGCACAAATTTTCTTCCGTAGTCAAATCTCCATAAGATTATTCATTACGCTGGTAAACATGTTGCTTCTTTCGGATACATTATCCTGATTTATAATCTTGTTGAGATTTGAGTTCTGAAAAAATTTCTGCTCTGCATGATTTCTGAAGAACATTTTTTCGGTAGTCAAATCTCAATGAGATTACCTGATTTCAAGCCAACCAGTTCAGGCATATCGAAATATGTCAGACCATCGGTCCTGACATGTATAAATCACTCTGGTCAAAGATGTTTTTTTCACCCAATCAGTGTGAATGTCAGGCAGGTTGTCAGTAATTTTTTATATGTCAGCCAGTCTTTGCTCTCTCTCCTTAATGCTTAGCGGAGAAGCAACAAATACCAATTTTATTGAGGAGTGGTTGTGATTGTATGGTACGTGTAGTTGGATTTATAACTACCTATGCAATTAGTGCCTATCACCACTAACGTTGTGAGTTCGAATCCCGTTCAGACGAGGTGTACTCGATACAACATTATGTGACTTGCGGCAGATCAGTGTTTTTTACGGGTACTCCAGTTTCCTCCACCAATAAAACTGACTGCCACAATATAATGAAATATTGTCGAAAGTGGCATTAAACACCATAATCCTCCCTAACCCATGCCCAATTTTATAGTCTTTGGTTTGACTCGAACCCATGAACTAAATAAATACTTGACTCTTGAGGCAAACACGCTGACCATTACATTACTGATACGGTTAGATACCAATAGATTGATATTGCAGTGCTTGCAACAGGACGAATGAAACTAAGCGTTCAGATATGAATGACATGAATTCAAACTGAACCAGACATGTAAATTTAAATTTTTTTATATCCAAACTTATTTATACAGTATGTCAACCCTTTTCTTTTCAAACTAACTCACCAAATTAAATCAATCTTGGTACAGGCTTCACTGTGATTTGTGGTATAATTTTAATTTTAGCTTTAAGAAAAGACAAAAAAGATAAGTTACTTAGTTCAAAGAGATTCCGTTTAGCTGAAGGAGAAGAAATTACTGATGAATACACAATAAGTGAAGTATGTTAGGAATTAATGTTGTTTTGTTTTTTGTCAACAATTTAAGGATTAATTGTGGCAACCAAGTTGATTAACTAATTAAAAAAAAGGAGTGAATAAAAAAGATTGGTAACTGTTTTTTTTTATGTATAAAATGATGGACTCTCTCATCTTAATATCTTAATGACTGGATTTCCAGTGGCAATACAGATACATTGTATACAAACAAACAATAAAAAAAACCTACATTAATTTAATTTGCTTCCAATCAAAAATACCACACACAAAATACTGGTACAATAGCAGGGTCAGTTAAGTCTATGACTCACAGAGCTGTTGCAAGTAACCAACCAACAAAATTTATCATCTAACATGTATATAGAGTACGCCATTCCTAAATCAAACTGATAAATAGTAGCATTGTTGTGTCTGGACCTAGATTTCATACGCCATATGTCATCTTTTTTGCGTTCAGTGAATTGGGGTGAGAGATGATTGTTCGTTTTGTTGATATTGCTGAACTTGTTGACTGTCATTGTTTCAATTTTCTTTTCATAATTCTTTGTTTTGTAAGAAGAGTTTGAAGATACCAAAGGGGTAATCAGAATCAGTAAATCGAAACAGGACAGACAACACAATGGCCAAAAGAAAATGGACAAGCAACAATCTACAAAACATACATATAAAACTAAAGATCGAGTAACACGAACCCCACTAATAACCAGGGATGAACTCAGATGCTCCGGAAGGGTTAACAGTTCCTGCTCCACTAGTGGCACCCGTCATGTCAATCAAGTCACAAACCCGGTGATAAGGATAAGGAAAGTAAATCATATATATAATGCAGATTTTGATGTAATCTTAGGTAAAAACTACGACATCGACTCTCAGGAAGACTGGTACCAATATCTTATCATCATTAAAGCTCCTAAGACAGGCATTTTCACAAGGAACAGCATATATTGATGCATTTTTCAGGCAAGTTGACAATTAATGTACCATATGCGATTTACTTCATTTGTATGTAAGCAAAAATATTATCTAATAATTTTATGAGAGATTTTGAGGTCTATGTCTTGCCAGAGTTATGAAAATACTTACCAGTGAGTCAGTGTATAGCAGATGTATGTTGTTAAGAACTTAACTGAAACAACATCTAATTTTACCTAGTATTTCAAAGTCAGGCATAATAATAATAATGATATCTTTATTTAACGATGGTATATCAATTAGAGCAAGTCTAAATTTCATTAATGCCCTCAAACATCTACCAGTATACATGGTTTAATAATACAATTTGTATCTTGTGTTCTATATTAGCATTCTTCAGTAATTTGTTTTCCAAGTAAAAAAAAATGTTTGAAAATTCATTTTTCAGAATGTTTTATTATTCTGTCTCTGTTGTTTATGTAACAATTTTACAATAATAATGGTACATGATTTTACATAAAATCAGAATTTTTCCAGTAAAGTAGTCAACTTTCGATGAGTACTCCAGTCTAAAATAAATTACCTACCTATATACATTGTACATGTCTAGCTGCATCTTTACCCCTAGCTGTTTGGGTAGCTGGTATTAAGGTGCGGTCAAATCTGTATTAAGAGGTAACTTTGTAACAAATAAATAGTGGCCTTTTAAGAAAGGTTACCTCTTAAAAGAGGCTCATTTCATATGAAATTTTCTATGACAGGACAAGAAAAAAGTCATCTTTTAATACTGGTGACTGCTTGATAGAGGTGACCATAGGAGCAGGTTTGATTGTATTTATGACATTTTTTCAGTGAAGAGAATGCCTTACACACATTGGTTGGTCTATACACAGGAACAAACTCAGAATTACAACTGGAAGCTGGATGGTGTATAACCAATATATCAGCTGGCACACACGACCATGCCATGTCAATCACCAAATATGTAGCACCATACCTGGTAGCTTATCTAAGTAGTGATAATTATCTGTTACAGGTAAATATACACTTGAGAGAATGTGTGGTCTTTTTGGCTTTAAGAGAATCTATGCAGGTTTTTTTCTTCATTTGTTTATATCGGTTTTGCCGTTAGAGATCTAATTATCAAGAGGAAGGGGTCGAGACCCCTTTAACCGGTTTAAACCCACCACATTTTTGTGCCTGTCCCAAGCTAGGACTTTGATTTGGAACACCATATATCAATTTGTGTTCCGTAGTTTGAGGTGAGAGTTCGAGTCCTGGTGGGGTCAACCAAAAACTATGAAATTGGTACATTGTATTTACTGCTTCTCTGCTATGCACACAGCATTAAGGAATAAGAGCAAAGACTGCTTTGTTAAGAATCAGGATAATGTGTCTAATCGTAATGTCTAACTGTGAATTGTTATTTCAGTGAGGTAACACTATAAAAAATCCAACTAAGCCTGTTGGTCTAGTACAAAGTGGACATCACTATCATCTCATTGAATATAATTTGATCTTGCCATGATATAACTGATAAATTTCTCATTTAGGGTTAAACGACAATCATTCACTCAACTCTTTCATGATGATAATATTGACATTATTTCTCATCAAAAGTTAGAAAAGGGAGATAACAAACAGGTATTAACATAAGGGAGATAATTATGTAATGTTGCTTTGTAAATTAACTACAATAGTTGAATAGCTAAGGGAGATAACTTATTGATATTTCTCATTATTTTAGGACCAGAGTGCCTGGGCTTTAGGTAATTTGGCAGGAGATGGTCCAGAATGTAGAAACATGGTGAGAGCTCAGGGTGTGGTGGCACCATTGATTAAACTGTCACAGGTAATAAGATTTAATGACAAGCTTACTGGTTAATGCTTTGTTGATGTCTATGGAATTGTTGACCTACATAATTTGTGTAAACTATTAGAGGTTTAGGTTTGGGTTTATGGTGTTAATCGCCACTTTCAATAATATTTCAGTTATATCGTGGCGGACAGTTTTAATGATGGAGGATGGCCAGGGTGGCTCAATGAGTTAAGTAGTTGGATTACCTAACAACTCATACAAGCCTATCACCAATACGGCGTGGGTTTGCGCCCGGCTTTGTTAATTACAAAAAGGGTGCACTCGACTCGCAGCTGCAAGTGATAAAGTTTACCAGTTGCTTGTCCATGGTCGGTGGTTCTCTCCGGGTGCTCCGGCTTCTTCCACCACTAAAACTGGTCGCTATTATATAGCTGAAATATTGCTAAAAGTGGCAGTAAACACCAAAAATCAATCAATCAATAAATTAATGATGGAGAAAACCGGAATACCATGAAAAAACCACTGACCTGTATCAAGTCACTGACAAACTTTACCACGTAATGTTGGATCTAGTACACCTTGCCATGAACAGGGTTCGAACTCATAACATTTGTGGTGATAGGCACTGATTGCACAGGTAGTTGTAAATCTAACTAGAATACGATCACGACTACGATAATTGATGGATAAACTCACAAATCGCTGCACTACATTAAACATCCGTGTTTTATAAAAATATACACAAATTTGTTAAAAGCAGATTATGATTTCTTTTATTAATATGCATAATTATTTTTTTTCAATGCTTCAAAGATTTATATGTGATGTATATGGTCAAATTTTATCCACATAATTTGAATTCAAAATTGCAAAATTTTTATACATTTGTGTATAAATGAAATGTTGAGAAACGTCAAAACCATCAAAGTCTTTTAAACGTTTTTATGTATGTGTGTGTTAGAGGTATCAATTTTGCTACTGTTTCAATTGGATTTTAGAATTATTCGGACAATGTGGTATTTTCTTTTCTTTTAATTATTAGTCACAGCACCCAGCAGTTATACAGTCAGCAGCATTTGCCTTGTCTAATCTAGCCAAGGAATGTACAGAAATATCTAGGTATATTATATATAAAAATAGAAATATTTGACTGTCATAACAATTTTCTTGTAATATCTATTTTCACCTTTTGAAAGATACATTTTTTTTAATTTGAATTTAATATAGTGATAGTATTTATAGAATTAAATATTTGTGGAGATAAATTTTAATGGTATAATGGCAGTCGGGAAGATAGATATAGAATAATGGCACTTACGAAGGTTGAGACAAACATTATCGCTAGTATCGCAGGGAGTCCAGTAGGATGATCTGTGATAATGTATGTTAAGCCTTTCAAAACTAACGTTATAAGTGATTAACGATGTTTTTTAAAACGAGATGACATTTCTCAGTCATCTCTCATCGAAGGGCAAAGATGAGAGATGACTGAGAAACGTCCTCGAGTTTTAAAAAACATCTTTAATCATTTTATCGCTATGATACTATGTTTATCAAGGATTTGGTAATGTGACGTCATTATAACGTCATTTTAGAAAACAGCAATATTACTACGTGCGTCCTTGACTACGCTTAGCGATTAGCGATAATTGGAATAATCTCAGCGCTTACGTAATATGAAATATATTGGTTTTAAACATCAAAAGGAAAGTAAACAAAATAGCAGTAATTGTTTTTAGTGGTAGCATCATAATGTGTCACACTGACCAATTATTTTGAGTATCAGAATCTGTTTGTTGTTACTGACGATATCTCTTGGTGAGATCAAAGGAAAAATGTCAAAATTATCAATAATAACAAATACAATTAAAACTCGGAAATTTTACTTAGTCTATTGCATTATGATGAAGTTTGAGTTATACATTGAAAATCATCTTTAATTAATTACATGGAAACTTTTACAGCCTTTTAAAAAAGTGCAATCATGGGTTATTTGAAAGGTCAAATACATGTATCATACTTTTTTTAGCTGTTTTAGCAAAAATCGATTGTACCACATATTTGAAAGAAGAATAAGTTGTTTGTGACATGCTGGTTTGGTTAGTTGGTTTATGGTGTTTAACACCACTTTCAACACTATTTCAATTATTATTGTGGCAGTCAGTTTTATTGGTGGAGGAAACTGGAGGACCCGGAGAAAACCCCCCCAACCTGTCGCAAGTCACGGTCAAACTTAATCACATAATGTTGTACACCTCATCCTGATTGAGATTTGGACACACAACATCAGTGGTGATAGGCACTGATTGCATAGGTAATTGTAAATCCAACTACCATACGATCACGGCAAAGATGGCCCCCAATAATTAAGTGCTTTTGAATAACAAACAAATCATCTACGGAAATATCATATTTATTAGTGTTGTCAATATGATCATTTTCACCTAACCTGTTACTCGGTTAATCTTCCGACCGTAACGTAAATGTGCGAAGAGCTTTGTGTTGCAGACATTCGTATATAGTATATACACGTAGATAATTATTGATAG
>MJUT01031243.1:112580-124370 GCA_002080005.1 Gigantidas platifrons
GGGTGTCACAGATTTTACTATCTTGCACCTCTCCCGGTGTTAGACCCTATATGTCTTATTCCGATACAATTTAAATCTTACCCGAGGGTGTCACAGATTTTACTATCTTGCACCTCTCCCGGTGTTAGACCCTATATGTCTTATTCCGATACAATTTAAATCTTACCCGAGGGTGTCACAGATTTTACTATCTTGCACCTATTACGGTGTTTGACTCTTTTTCTCACCCCTTTCTACCGTGTCCATGTTTGTTTACTTTTTGTGCAGTTTGGCGCATTAATTTGCGAACCGTATCACAGGACCAAAATGCCACGTAATAAAATAAAACAAGATTATCATTTTACAACTTTAACAAGATTCAAAATAATAAAGTTAACAAACTTGTGATAGATTCTACAATAACAAAATCTTGCACCTTTTGCAATGTTTGCCTCTTTTTCTCATCTCTTTCTATCGTGTCAATATTTGTTTACGTTGAGAAAATATAGAGTGTTCTCCCTTGTTACGTAACTATGGTAAATAAAAATATTACCTCCCTTTGACCAACGTCAAACAACTTGCTTACCGACATTTATCGCTGTTGTAGTAGCATTTTAAATATAAAATGCATTGTATTTTATTTTGAAATAAATTAAAAATATTGCCAAAACACTATAAATCGACAATTTAATTCAACAATGGAAAACAATTTTGTGGAAAAAACGGCGTGTAGCTTGTTTTACCCTGGAGCCAGGGTAAGATAGAAAAATCTTTTTCACCTAAATTAACGGACTACTTTATCCAAGGGGTGATAAATAAGCTTTCCATCAAACAACTGGAGGTAATGACGCACTGAACATCATTTTAAGCAGAAATCGTAGCACATCACAGCACGGAACTCAGAATGTAAAGACGCTTAATAGGACAACACAAAAAACTAAAAAGATGAACAATGCGGACCCTACCAAAAACCCAGGGGTGAAGTTAGGAACTCGCGAACTGAGGGGTGACATGTTTCTGGAATAACCTTCATCAGGTACATGATTAGCATCATATTATGAACAAAAATTAACTTGGCAAAATTGAAATTAATCCATATTATTATAGCAACTCGAATTGAATTTATCTTAGTACAAAAAAAATGTACCGTATTTTACGGACGATAGGTCGATATTTTTTTTCCTCAACACGCTGGCTTCGACCTATCGTCCACATCGACCTATACAAAGATGAAGTTGAAAAATCTGGAATCCCTAAAAAAAAATCTCGATAAAAATGACGATTTTGTTGACAGTATACCTTTATTTTGCTGTAGGTTTTTTTCCTGAATAAGAAGACTGAAATTATCGATGTTCTTGGTATTATTATTTTTTTAATTAAAGCAATAAAAATATACTAACACTAACAGGGGGTGCAATTCCGGGAATAAAATGTTCAACATCCGAAAAAAAAAATCAATATTCAATGATCGAAAAATGAAGTGTTAACGAAAATCAGTTCAATATTGTATTGTATAATAAAAAATTATATACTATAAAAAATGTATGTTGTTGAAAAAAAAATCACAGGGTGGATCGTTTATAAAATTATTATCACAAAATATCTAAATATAGCTATAGGCCTATAGCTTTCCATCAAACACGAGGGGTACCGAACACGAGCATGCGCACGAGGTTGTAGTAAAACATGGCTGTTGCAATATTATATCTCACAATACACGTGGTGAACAAGCATTTTATACTAAATGTACTGGAAAATAATTATCGATTTCGTTAAACTATAATGTTCTACACTTGAATTGGTCAATTAGGAACAAATAAAATAATCAGCATGAGATAATCAACACAGGTGAACCTCTGTCGGCACTTATCCTGATCAGCTGATTGAAAATTTACTGGACCGAGACAATCACATAAATTGTGTACTAATAATTGAACACAGTTTAAAGGTGTGTCAATAAAACTGCACAAGGTGATACATTGTTTTGACAGCTTAATTATTTTATTGTATGAACATCCGTTTACCATCTATTGTGACACCCACAGATGGCCTGATTTGAATGTCGTCAATGTCTGGGTTTATAAACCGGACTCGTCATAAAAAAACACACAAAGTTTAAAAAGTTTAAAAACAAAATTTTATTTAATTTAACTTATAATTATTTCTTTTATGACACATAAGAATAGTATTCTTGAATTAATACTTGCATATACTTACCGAAGAACGTTATAGGACATATGTTTACCGATGTAAAAAAAAAAAAAAAAAAAANGTTCGATGTGACGATATTTACCCAAGTTGTCATCGGCATCCTCGACCTATGGAATGCTTCGACCTATCTTAGTATTCCCCCAAAAATTTAGCCGAAAAGCAGCAATTCGACCTATCGTCCCCATCGACCTATAGTCCGTAAAATACGGTACACAGGAATTTAATTTGTATGATAATAATCTGTATTGTATCAAGGTGTGATAGAAATGTATATTCATATAGTTGTAATATAAACATGATTTTTAAATAACCAAATACCCATTTTCAATATTTACGAGTTATTTAATAACCACAGATTTGTTCTTATTTTAGGATGGTGAAGGGTGAAATGAAGAATCAAGAAGTCAGAAAAATACAATAGCTTTTAATGAAGGCAGCTTCAAGGATTTTACTTAGAATGGTCGTTTTGCTCCATGCATGGAAATAGAAAGATAGAAAAAACAAATGTGCAATGAATTTTATATGTATTTTATTTGCTCATTTTATTAGATTAAAATTAATTCATTCTAGATAATGAATATGTAAACAATTAAATTAATTGTGTATTGATTTTAAAAAGAATAGAGTTGTCAACATTATATAGTCTGGTTTAGGTTTAGGGTTATGGTGTTTTACACTGTTTTCAACAATATTATATCGTGGCGGTCAGTTTTATTGGTGGAGGAAACCAGGGTACCCAGAGAAAATCACAGACCTGCCGCAAGTCACTGACAAACTTTATCACATAATGTTGTATCAAATACACTTCGCCATGAACAGGGTTTGAATTCACAACTTTTGTGGTGATAGGTACTGATTGCACAGGTAGTATATTTTCACGACCACAACAGACCCTGAAACTTGGGTAAACCGAACCCTGAATAAATCGAAATCCCAAATAAAATGAACACCTGTTTATTCTGAAAACAAAAGTTGGTCGCAAGGAGGTTGGATTTAGACAGGGTTCACTGTACCACCATTCTTCATGACAGCGATTGTATGGTAGTTTTATTTCATCTACATATGCAATCAAGTGGACTTTATGTGATTATCTTTTGTCATTGACTTACGACAAATCTGTGGTTTTCTACGGGTAGTTCAGTTTTCTCTACTAATAAAACTGAAATATTATTTCAAGTGGTTTTAATACCCCATCTGCCATTACCCAAAGTAATAAAATAACATACACCAAGAAAGTTTATAGCCTTATATTTAACAGGCACAAAAATGTGGCAGTGTTGAATTTATATTGGAGATTGAATGAAACCAAAATCCACTTTCTTTTATAATCCTAAATAAGTTAGTACAAAAATGTACTTATAATACATTTTGTATCTTGTGATGAAAGACTATTCCTTTACCTGGTTACTTCTTCTTCAGAACATAAAACATTCAAATTTTATAATACTGGTTTCTATATTGTATTTATTCAACGATAAAATTGTGGTCATATTATGTTATTGGTCTGTCATGGATATCGTCTGTATGTAGACCCGATTGTTTCCATGCAATAACTTTGGTTATAGTCATTCGATCCTTCTGAAATATTAACACAATGATCCTTTGAAGAGAATCAACGTCTAGATTATAGCCTTATCCACTTCAAAACAAGAGGCCCAACGGTGCCAAAAAGGGTGTTTTCTATTTTTTTTTGTTTGTATGTTGAGCTTTTATTTTTCATCTGTTTTTTTTAATGAATCCCTTTTAGGAAAATCTCTTTCAGACGAAATGGCCCAACAGGGATGGAATTTTATTTACAATTATTGAAGCTATTAATGTACATTAACTCTACGATACAACATTGTGTGTTAAAGTTTAACAGTGACTTGCTGCAGGTCAGTGGTTTTCTCAGAGTACTCTCGTTTCCTCCACCAATAAAACTGACCCCAACAATATAACTGAAATATTGTTGAAATTGGCGTTGAATACCATAACCCCTCTTCGATTACTCATATTCAAACAATATTTAATGCCACAATTTTATTTTAAATGTCATCTAGGATTTGCAACTAACTCATATGGTAAAGCAGTTAATGTTAAAGCTTGGATACCATCCAATGAAGGGAGATCACTCTCATCTTTTGTTGTAAATGTGTAACGCTGCAACAAGTTGGTAAAAAACAAAAATAATTCCATTCTTGCTAGAGGCTCTCCAATACAGAATCGTGGACCTGCAATAGAATAATCGTATTTTTTTAGATTGTTGTTTATTGCGTATATTCTAGTATCCACTAAATTATTATTTAACATACTTGATTCATGAGCCCATCAGTAGTGTAATGGTAAGTATGCTCACCTTCAGTGTGGTAGATCCTAAGTTTGAGGCCGTCAGCTCAAACCAAAGACTATCAAATTTGTATTTGCTGCTTTTTGGCTAAAGACATATACCATTTAGGAGTAAAGAGCAAAGACTGGTTGACTTAATCAATCTGATGTGTCTGAGTGGATCGACATGGAAACACCAATAAACCAGGGAGCAATCGTGGACATAATGCAAATTGTTTTTACCTAAAGTTATATTAAAATTGTCTATAAAAGAATGGGGTCATATTACCAGATATACGAGAGAAAGTCCATGGGTAGGATCATTTCAAAATTCAATATGATTGCCATGCCCTCCAAGAAAACAAAAATGAGTACTATTTCTAAATACATGTATAGTAATATGTAAAATTTATATATTTGCTAAACTTTAAACCTGTATTTCATCAAAAAAGAACAAAAAACCAATGTGTTATCAAAGGAACCACTTTGGGAAATTTTAAATAAATATTAGAGAATACCGATGTAGGCAATCAAAAAAGGACAATCCAAAGAAACTGACAACAGGGAACACAAGATAACAATAAGTGTTGGACACATCTATACCCAAACAAACACTAGTAACATAAATAAGACATGAGCCCTCCTATATACAACGAGGTAAGTCAGTTATGTGTACCTATTGAAAATGGAACAAATGCTTCCTTTCTCTGAAGTTCTCCGTCACTGTTGAGGAATCTCTCTGGTCTAAATGTCTCTGGGTCATCCCAGTACTTCTCGTCAATATGTGCTGAGTACAGATTAGCAATGACAATGGCATCCTTTGGTATAGAATAACCTTGTAGGGTAGCATCTGTTTTGGCAACATGTGGCAGTGAAAATGTTACTGAAATCAGTAAAATGTTTCTCTATGAACCTTATAATGGAGGTTACACTTCGTATTGACTCTTGAAGTCACTGTTTTTTATTTTTGTGTTTTATTTCTATGGAAGTTTGTAATTGTTGTGCTTAAGAGTTAAAGTATGTCATCTAGATTTTTATTTATTTTTATGTCTACAAAATTAGCTGGAGGGAATCTTTACATTAAGGAATAGTGTTAACCCAAAAATATGTTTGTGTGCTTTTCCAAAATGAGGACCTTCATCACTATCAGCTGTTGCCATTTTTCTTGTGTGTGTGTGGTTTTTTTTTCTTAGTTTCATCTCAATTATATGGAAATATTCCCTAAATGCCATACAGAATTCTTATGGATGTCACTTAACATTAACATGAAGAAAAAAAGAACATACATGTATTTCCGATTCTCTGTATCTCTAATAAGGTTGCTTCCAGAAAGGGGAGACCACCCTTATCTGATAACTTTACACTTCTGTTTGTTCCAACTACCTGCAAAAAAATTACGGAGCATTATAATTTATACCCTGTATCTGTTTTGCAATGTATACATCACACTTGAAACTTATTTTGAATGACATTGTTTGAGAGTTTGAAATATTTTTTTCCAGTTACAGATCTAGAGACGGCTATTGGCATACTATCTGTTCACAGGGGCCTATAAACATTGTCTGTATGGTCAAAAGCAAAGACTAACAATGGCTGGGGTCAAATATCCCTATGTTGTGAGCAGCATATTCAATCGGCCTTGGCATTCTCACTCTTGCCTTTGACCATAAAAACAATTTTTGAGAGACAGGCCACTGTGATCTGTGTTAAAATACTGTATATACATTGGAGGGTATTTTCAGAACTTGTTTTATTTCATGAATTTAAATTACTGTAATTTCTGCAATAAATATCATTCCTTTATTTAAGATGCAGGGACAAAAATAAGACATTTCTTGCTTTTATACGTACATAAGTCGCCACTTTAAATAAGACGCAGTGTCTAGAATACTTTCAATGACAAATGACAACCAGTTTCAAAACATTTAAAAAATATTGATCTACAAATTAATGACAAAGATATTCTATTGAAGACTTTTGATACAGTTAAACCTGTATATAAAGGTCACTCCAGAGAATTTGAAAATGTCCTCTTTAAGAGGTGTTACCTTTTATATACTGGTTAAAATTATGTGCACTATTCATTAATGGGAATATGAGATTGCCCTGTATAAAAAGTGATTTGAATTATAAAGGTGCCCTTTATGGCAGGTTTGTATTTTTCATGATGTTTAATGCCACTTTCAAGAATATTTTAGTTACATCATGGCGGTCAGTTTTATTGGTGGAGGAAACCGGAATGCCCGGAGAAAACCATTGACCTGCCGCAAGTCACTGACAAACTTTATCACATAATGTTGTATCAAGTACACTTTGACTGTAAATATTTCTTCCTTCTTTTATACCTTGTCTATCTCTGCTTGACATTTTTCCTGGATATCTGGGTATCTAATCATATATAATAAGGCCCAGTCTAAACTGGTCCCAGTTGTCTCCCCTCCTGCCAGGAATAAATCTACAATCACTTTGTAAATGTTTGCCTCTGAAAAAGATTGAGATATATTATGCAATTTCACATCTAATCTGTTTTTTTCTCTTTCATTATTATAAATTATAAAGTGAAGAAATAAAATCCTTTTTATTTTGCTTAGGAGAGATATTGTGGTCCACTAATAATAGCTCAATAGAAAAAATATAACCCCCTTTATTCAAGGGGCTGTGGTCATGATCATATCCATGACTACCTATGCAATCAGTGCCTATCACCAATAACATTGTGAGTTCGAATCTCATTCAGACGAGGTGTACTCGATACAACATTATGTGATAAACTTGTCAGTGACTTGCGGCAGGTCAGTGATTTTATCCTGGTTTCCTCCACTAATAAAACTGACCGCTACAGTATAACTGAAATATTTTTGAAAGTGGCGTTAAACACCATAACCTAACCCCCCGTAATGTAGTCCAATAATAACTCAATATAAAGAAAATCACCCCTCCCCCTTTTTTAAGAAGCCTTTGAACAATACATACTTGTAAAGACTTCTGGATCAGATTTATCCATGGAAACTCTATGATAATGGTCAATAAAATCACGTATGTTGGTAGGGTCAAAGGTCTCCTCGTGTTCATGAATAGTCTTAGCCAGGTATCTTTTGACTTTTTCTATAGCAGCACTTCTTCTTCTGATTAACTAAATGTTAAAAAAAACATCTTATTTATTTTGTAGATTTTGTTTTTTGTTATAATTCTTATGTTCAAATAATTTGGGTACAAAATTATCACATGTGGAAATTTGATGTTTCTGAATTTCATATATTGCCTTAAATAAAGATATAATAATCCCCATTCTTATAAGACCACCCATTCTGTCATGAAAAAGTGGTCTTATAAGAGGGGTGGCCTCTTTTGAGGGGGAAAATTAACTATCTCGGTGCATATGACATCTGGCTCGATAAGAGAGATAGACTTCTGTGGGAGGGGCATTATATGAGGAGGACTAATGTATGTCTAGCTGTGGACTTGTGAACTTGGAAATAGTGTCAGTAAATCATAGTTTAAAGTAGAATATTTGGATCAATGCATTCAAAATAGATTCCATTAAGGGTATATTCTAACTAAGGTATTCGTAAACCTAGGTTAGATGTAGTTTATATATTGAGGGTTAGGTAATATGGCAGATAGTTTGAGCTTTTATCTGTTTGGTACAAATATTATTAAAACAGATATCTCAATGAAGAGTACACTTATCTGTATTAAAAATGGATATATCTATGTAATAAAAACAGATATCTCGAATACAAAATACACTTATCTATATTAAAAATGATAAAAATATATTTACTTTAAATGAAGATGTCGGTATTTAATTCAGATATCTCCATTTTTAATAGCGATACCAATATCTGTGTTTTAATTAGAGATATCTTTATTAGCTTAAGTAAAGATATTTGTAGCATAAATATAGATGTGTTTATTAAAAATATTGACATCTGTATTAAAAATATTGATAACTGTATTAAAAATATTGATATCTGTATTAAAATTATTGATATCTGTATTAAAATTATTGATATCTGTATAAAACTTTTGATATCTGTATTGAAATTATTGATATCTGTATAAAAAATATTGATATCTGTATTAAAAATATTGATATCTGTATAAAAATTTTGATATCTGTATTTGATATCTGTATAAAAATATTGATATCTGTATAAAAAAAATATTGATATCTGTATAAAACTTTTGATATCTGTATTGAAATTATTGATATCTGTATTGAAATTATTGATATCTGTATAAAAAATATTGATATCTGTATTAAAAATATTGATATCTGTATAAAAATTTTGATATCTGTATTTGATATCTGTATAAAAATATTGATATCTGTATAAAAATATTGATATCTGTATAAAAAAAATATTGATATCTGTATAAAAAATATTGATATCTGTACATTTTTTTCAATATTGATATCTGTATTAAAAATACTGATATCTGTATTAAAATTGCTAATATATATGTATCTGTCAAAATAGATATCTCTATTGATTTTAAATAAATAGAGATATTTTTAATATAAATATAAATATCTGTTTTGATTTTATTTTTTATCTGTATTTAAATAGAGAAGACAACATTTTTACTACAGATATTTATACTTTTTTATTTTCAAACATACAGATGATTACCTCTCGTCCAGATGGAAACCATCTTGTTATAGGGAAGAAATTTTCTTTAGCAAAGGGTGCATTTAAGCGAAAAATTTCCTCAAGAACACTAGTAAGTTCTGTAAATCTGTCGTTTTCATAGTTAAACCTAAAAAAATACAATAAATTGTGTTTCTGAGCATTTATAGAGGAGCATGTAGAAATACACCATCAATAAATTGTGTGATGCACCTGTAAAAACAAACGTAGCAATTCTTGGATGTCAAAGTTTGTATTATTTTACTTTTAACATGTTGCATTGTCAAATAAACTATTAGCTGTACTGAATATCTTATTTGATAGTTTCAGAAAAATGCATTCATAGCATTACAGAGGATTTACCTTTCCCCATTCATAGCATTACAGAGGATTTACCTTTCCCCATTCATAGCATTACAGAGGATTTACCTTTCCCCATTCATAACATTACAAATGATTTACATTCCCAAAATATGACATTAAAAATGATTTAGCTTTACCGAAACCTGATATTATACAGATGATTTACCTTTCCCTAAACATGACATTGGAGATGATATACCTTCTCTCATTCATGACATTACAGATAATTTACATTTGCATTCATAGCATTACATAGGATTTATCTTTCCCCAAACATGACATTACAAATTATCTACCTTTTTCCAAACATGACATTACAAATAAGTTAACTTTCCCAATCATGACATTACAAATAAGTTACTTTCCCAATCATGATGTTACAAATGATTTACCTTTCCCCAAAATGACATTAAAGATGCTTTACATTTCCTCAATCATGACATTACAGATGAGTTACCCAATTCCTCAATCATGACATTACAAATGATATATTTTCACAATCATGCAATTACAGATAATTTACCTGCTCCCATTCATGACATTAGTGATAATTTCCATTTCCCCAAACATGACATTACAGATTATTAACCTTTCCTTAAACATGACATTACAGAGGATTTACCTTTCCATGGTCATGACATTATAGATTATTTACCTTTCCCCAATAGTGATATTACAAATGATTTATCTTTCCCCAAACATGACATAACAAGTGATTTACCTTTCCTTAATCATGACATTACAAATAATTTACCTTTACCTTTCCCCGATCATGAAAGTACAGATGATTTACATTTCCCAATGCATGACAATATGTATAGAGGATTTACCATTTAACACACATGACAGTACAGATGATTTACCTTTCTCCAAACATGACATTACATATAATATTGGTAGCTGCCGACAACAACAAGGGCTTGACTCTGATGGGGGTTTCATTACTGTTCTTCAAGGTTTCAGACACTACATCTATTTCTTCAAAAATCTTCTCTTCCAATGATTTCTTACCAACACCAAAATCTCTGAGTGCCTGGAGAGTAAACCGACGTAGAATCTTCCAATTGGTGTCACTGTTGTATGTTATACCTACATGTATAAAACGTGATAACTTTGATAGGGTTGAGAAGATTGAGATATATTTCTAAAATCGAATAAAATAAAAATGTAAATTAACGTTAGAGAAAATCGAAGAGGCAATTAAGAATGTACAATCATGAGAAATACAGACAACATATTAGAAACATTACAAACAATCAAAAACACAATGTATTCACAGAAATCCCAAAAGACGAACCTCACCAAAAAAAAAAGCTGAAGTGAACTCAGGTGCTTTCTAAGACCAAGCACTTCCTGATTCTTATAAGACATCCGCCATGTTAGTCATAGTTAAGTCCGATTGTTTAGTCTTGTCTGTGATAGAGAAAAGAAAATATATACATGAACGTAAAATGGAAAATATTAATTGTCATTTGACGTTCGATATTGTAACTCCTCATCAAACATCGCCTTAATTGGTGGAGTAATTATTAGCGCGCTAGTCTCGAGTGCGTCGGTCGATGATCTTGTGTTCGATTCCTGGTTGGTGATGAGAAGAATCACCAAATTTGTATTTATTGCTTCTTTTTCTAAGCACACAGTGGGTTGGTGCTATGGAAATTCAAATCAACGAGTTGGTCTAGAACACAACATATATCATCACCAGCTCATCAAAAAGATACTTGTTCTCGCCATGATATGGCTGGAAAATGGTTACTTGGCGTTAAACAGCAATACTCATTCACTTGATTTAGCTCTTCGTCAGTTTGGTATGATTGATTTATAGTATTTAACGCCACTTTCAGCAATATCATGGCGACCAGTTTTAGTGGTAGAAGAAGCCGGAGTACCCGGACAGAACCACCGACCATGGGCAAGCAACTGGTAAACTTTATCACATGCGGCTGCGAGTCGAGTGCATCCTTTTTTGTAATTTACAAAGCCGGGCGCGAACCTCGTCAGTTTGATGTACTCTGTATTTCATACTAGTATCTCTCATATTTTATATTCGTTAGTTTTAATCAG
This sequence comes from Gigantidas platifrons, assembly GCA_002080005.1. Lineage (NCBI taxonomy): Eukaryota > Metazoa > Mollusca > Bivalvia > Mytilida > Modiolidae > Gigantidas > Gigantidas platifrons. The sequence goes on from MJUT01031243.1 coordinate 124,136, forward strand.
TGTCGGATTTACCATTGTGCTTAGGGGGGAGGGGGGGCATCTTCCTGCCAAAAACATTTTTTTACGATTTACCTAATATAACGTACTATTTTAACTACATTTTTATTTCCAAATTTTCTGAGCATGTATGCCTGACTGTCTGTGTAAGCTTACCGAGTCTACCTCCTTCAGGGGCCAGGTAAGTGGCCTCATAACTTAACTAGTACAGGGCCTCATTTGTCTTAAATCCGGCACT
>MJUT01031243.1:128268-150723 GCA_002080005.1 Gigantidas platifrons
GCATGTAATGAAAACAATATGTCCATAATTTACACATCATATGATTAAACAACAATGTTTCTGAAGCGATTTTCATTTCTTTCGTCAAAATTTCTTCTAAAGTACCAAATGGGACATTTTGGTAGACACTATGCAAGTAGCGATATTTCCATAAAAATGTACGATCAAACATTGAGTTTCTGGTTTTGTATTCTATCTATCATGGAAATTGGTTCTATATTAAAATTTTTAGATTGCCGGTCATAAAAATGTTTTTTTGTGTATTTTTTTTTAAATGCGATTTATTTTTGAATCGAAAAACGTCGCGAATTTCTGTTGTGACACGTTGCCGGTAAATACATATCTAAATTTTAAGCATTCTGTTTCTTTTCCAAGTACCAAACTTTTTCACAAATAGTTATTTTCTTTGTTTGCGAATCGTAATTCCAAACCATGATGCATTTTTTTTTTTACAATTTTGATACCTATTGTTGCAATAAAATGTAAGCTAGAGTCCTGCTCAGCTTAAAAAAAACATTACGTGACGCTATACCTGCTTGTAAGATGCAACATTGTATTTTCATTTTTTTTATATAAAATATGAATAAATTGAATGATTTCTGCATACTGCATGCAATTTTATCTCGTTTGTCTGGTTTCTGTAGCTTCCCGAATAATATTTTAGCTGAAATTTGATTTTTGTGAATAATTCTTACCTGTCGTACGGCGAAATATCGAAAACTTGCTCAACTGGCCTACATCGCCAACAAAGCTTCAGAAAGGTACTCAATTTCTAGTGTCAGATTGCGTAATTAATCTAGGACGCCATAAAGCTTATGACGTTTCTCCTTCCAGAGGAGGAAAAATGAACTTTTTTCCTCATTTCGATTTTCCGGGAGAGGATATTTTAGTTGAATCAAGTTTAAAGATGTTACCGGTCTACAGAGTAAAACATGCCTATAACCCCACGGAATTAACAAACGATTCTCAAACGGAAACAAAACTAATTCTTTTTAATCTGCCTATAAAATGAACATCAATAAATAACAAATCATATATATTAAGTTTTTGTTCGTCTATTTTATCATTTAATTTGACATTTCAAGAATGTTTCTTAATAATATGATAGAAGAAATTTTACCAAAGAAAAAAAATGGAAAAGGAAAACTTACCTGTGCCTTTAGATACACCAATCAAAGGTGCAAACAGCTGTGGTCTGTCGGTGAAGATGGCCGCTTGTTTTACAAACGCTTCATGTATGGCATCAAAACCGTTTAGAATGACTATAACTGTTGAACCGCAATATAAACGATAAACACTTCCATACTGTTTAGACAATGCAGTTAAACGCTTGTATCCTAAGAGATCCTTTTTAAATAAAATGCTATTACCAAATATGGGACACGGTAACGGCCCCGGTGGCAAATTTGTCCTCGAATATCGTTGCCGAAAATAATTGTAGATAAGAAATGTCAAAATGGCTACTATGCCATAAAACAATAGAGTGCTTACGGAACAACAATCCATTTTATTTGTCAACCTTCACCTTCCATTCCATTATACTGTTATAAAGCTGTATCACCATGGCCAAGTTCGAATGGGACCCGGGATCGAACTCGCGTTACTCGTGTTCCATATGAACCACCCGGGAAAGTGTTAAAAATAGAAACAATGACGCAATTGAACTTTTGACCTTGTTACTCTTCTAACACAGCGTCGACCCAGGGTTATTCGAGATCCAAGATGGCGTCAGGGGGAAACGTTGCAGAATTGTAAGTTTGTATTTTGATCATTTTAGACTTGAATTGTCAAATTTAACATTGATCACATGTTTTTGTTTATTTCAATACTTTTTTATGATTTTGCTTTTGATTGCTGTGTCAATCTCGGATGAGGAAGGGAAAATCATCGTCTTATGGGCCAAATACATTGTATGTACCATGGTACATGTGTTTACGTTTCTACACGGGAGAGACTTTTCAAACTTTTAATTGTCTTTTAAAAACAAGCAGAAAATCATACACGATTTGAATCGAGTAAGCAGGAGCATATTGATATATAATGTACAGATTTTCTCGCCCTGTTCGTGGTCAATGATTAATGTTAGATTAATGCTGGGAGTTACTCGAGATCGCACAACAGCGTCCAAATGGAAAGTTGCGCGCGCATCCAATTAATAGTAGTATGACGTCACCCAACCCAACACCAGGGTTCATATCGGGTTCCAACCGAACTTGGCCAATGTGCCTGAATACATGTATAAATAATATGCATGGACAGCTAAATTTTAATAATTGGATAAATTTATTACGCTTGGAATAGAAGAGAGATTAACTTGTAAAATGGTTTTAAACAGGAGAAAAGGGTCCATTCTTGTTATTAAGAAATAATATTTCGTTAAGGAAATTGATATTTGAAAAAGAAGGGGTAATATGATACATGAAATTTTGTATGTAACAGATGATAATCATATTAAGTTTAAATCTAAAGTAAAAATGTACTGGAAGAAATTTTAAATACTGAAAGCACATGTACATTGATGTTGTAGGTCAGACTGATCCACAAATAAGGATTTGATTTTTGATTTTTTGTGTTTTAACGCCACTTTCAACAATATTTCAGCTAATATCATGGCGACCAGTTTTAGTGGTGGGAGAAGCCGGAGAGAACCACCAACCATGGGCAAGCAACTGGTAAACTTGATCACATACGGTTGCGAGTCGAGTGCACCTTTTTTGTAATTTACAAAACCGGGCGCGAACCCACGCCGTATTGATGACATACTTGTATGAGTTGTTAGATCCAACGACCTAACTCATTGAGCCACATGGGTCCCCACAAAGAAGGACATAATTGTCTTAGTACATGTATATGAAGAACATAAGTACAGAACAATAACACCCAGTCAGTTAGAGTTAGAGGTCATGGTGTTTAACGCCACTTTTAACAATATTTCAGTTATATCGTGGCAGTCAGTTTTATTGGTGGAGGAAACCGGAGTGCTCGGAGAAAACCACTGACATGTTTTAAAGCACTGACAAACTTTATCACATAATGTTGTATCGAGTACACCTCACAATGAGCGGGATTCGAACTGACAACGTTATTTGTGATACTAGTATGCACAAGTAAGCGATCTCGACCGCGATGGCCCTCAACATACAGCCAGCAGATCTACATATACAAGAAACTTTACAATATCATTTGCGATTTGTAAAATATAAATGAAGAAATACAAACTTCCACAAGTGAACTTCCCAATGACCATCTTTGCCAAGTTTAGTTCTATTTGATTTTGCGGTAACAGAGAAGACTCTAGTGTGACAGATTCTTACTCATGGTATATGTCAATTCAATTAAAACAATAAGACCATATGGTTTTCTAAGACTGCAAACATTTGTTATATACGTCTGTCGTCCTTGTCGTGAGTGTAGGCACAATGGTTTCCTTGCTATAATTTGTCCTATAGTTGACCGACTTTTCTGATTTTTTTACACCATATAATAATGATTTTTGGTACGGAATAAAAGTTGGGATTTATTTGGGGGTTGTAATTAATTATCTCTCTTCAAACAAGAGGCTCGTAAGTGTTTTCTGTTTTGTGTGTGTGGGCGAGTTTATAGTTCATTGATTTTTGATGACTTTTGATTAACTTAAAGTTAGAAAATCCTTTTCAGAAAAATGTGTTATTTTGTAGCTAGTGCCGTTTTTACACAATTTAAGAAACCAAGAGGTAGGATAATAATTTGATCTTATTTATTCTCCATCATATATAAGATAAACCATAGTCCACCTAACCAGAGGCGCGTATTAAATATCTCGGATAAAGCGCAAAACGAACACCACTAAAAACAGAAGTGAACTCAGCTGGGAGTATTCACGGCATATAACAAGACATATATAAAACAAGTATATGTCTCTGTTATAACAACTGAAGGGCTCAATGAGTTAGGTAGTTGGATTACCTAACAACTCATACCAGCCTATCACCATTACGACATGGGTTCGCGTCCGGCTTTGTAAATAACAAAAAAGAATGCACTCTACTCGCAGCCGCAAGTGATAAAGTTTACCAGTTGCTTGTCCATGGTCGGTGGTTCTCTCCGGTTTCTTCCACCACTAAAACTGATCGCCATGATATTGCTGAAAGTGGCGTTAAACACCAAAAATCAATCAAATCATATAGCCATTGCCATTGCCATTAACCATGTCTTGGTTAACCGTTACAGAATGTTTATCATACAGATGGTTACGAATAAATATCTAGATATACATGTACATGTAGGTTCCGTTTGTCCAGTCCTCGTTCGTGGTTTAAATTTGACACAGGATTTTCAGCATGAACAAGTGGACGACATTAGTAAAGCAAGAACTATGTATGCAGGTACGTACTCTGATGGGGAAGTAGTTCTTGCTCAGGTACGTACTCTGATGGGGGAAGTAGTTCTTGCTCAGGTACGTACTCTGATGGGGAAGTAGTTCTTGCTCAGGTACGTACTCTGACGGGGAAGTAGTTCTTGCTCAGGTACGTACTCTGACGGGTAAGTACATGTAGTTCTTACTCTACTAGTGTCGTGTTGTTCATGCTAAAAATGCGATGACAAGTCACGAACGAGGAATGGACGAATGGAACAAATATCTATAGTAATCGTCATGTACTAGTATCTGTAAGATATGCATTTCGTAATGGTTAACCAAGACAGGATGGCAATAGTTATACCAAAGGTATCTGGTTATATTATACCAGGAATAGGTTTGGTTTGGTTTTTAACGCCACTTTCAACAAGAAATCAGTTACATTTGTATATCTGTGGCAGTCACTTAATGTTGCATCGAGTACACCTGGGCATGAATGTGGTTCGAACTCACAACTTTATTGGTTATAGGCTCTGATTGCACAGGTAGTTGTAAATCCAACTACCATATGATCACAACCACCACGACCCCATATACCATGAATACTCCCAGAATTTTGGAAGTGCTTGCTTCATCTTTATCAACCAACACATTTGGAGATTGCTTACATCTCTAAGGAACATAACTCTGACATGATACCAACATAAGTAACTAGCATTATAAGCAGAATCAGCAAGGGACACAACTCTAGCATGATAAACAGAATCAGCAAAAATCTGCAGTTTGTCAAGACAAAGTGGGGAAAAAAGTTGTGTCATTCAAATGAAATATGGTACATAGGTCAAAAGGACAATGTAAGGCTTCCTAAACCTTGGTTAACCGCATAGAAAGACTCCAACATATGTCAAACTTTTGCTGAACTATGCCCAAGAATTTTACTCCAGAAAATAGGACACAATTTAGGGAATTCAAACTAATAAACATTTGCATTCTTCTTTTTATCTTTTTTTAGATATACATGTACAAGATAATGGGTATCTATCTTTTTCACTTGATCCCTCCACTGAAGTGGCTTTTTTTCATACTATTAAACTAGTCTCATCTGATCTTGTATTACTCACCTGAGTTTATTGACTTATGCACTATTTGAGATCAATCAAGTTTGTAGTATTTGAGAGAAAAAAAAACCCACCTATTTATTCTTATTCCAATAACTCAAATAATGTCTTGTGGTGTCTGCCATTTTTGACTTCCAATCAACACAAATAAATGATTACTTTGCAGTTCTCAAAATGAAAATTTGAATTTACTGGTCCGAATTAAATTCTTGAATTCATTTTTATATATACATTGTAGTTTCAAATAAAAACTGAAAAATTTACTTGGCCGAACAAAGGTCTACTGGTCTTGGGCCAGAGGACAGATGCTCATCGTGAGGACTGGTTTGTACAGGAGCATCCAAAGACTACAAGTACTCATGCCAGTTTCAATTAATTAAGCTTTCTAGTACCAGATAAAAATTATTTTTTGCTCATATTATTTCCAATATGGTCCTATGGTCATCTTGAATTTCGGATCCACACAAAAACACACTTTGCAATGGGATAATAAGTTGAACTAATATTAATCGTGTTGTGTAACTTTAATAGAAAAATAATCACAAAATAACAGGCCCAAAAATGAGACCAAAAAATAAAGAGAATATTATACAAAAATATATATATAAATATTATATAAACAGCATAAATATTAAAAAACACAAATTTATATATAAAAATATAGATATATAATATTAGTTACACAGTGTGTTAGTGACCTAATACGTTATATATGGGGTCAGTAAATTCCAAATGGGGCGAGACGAAGTCGAGCCTCATATAGAATTTACTGACCCCGTATATAATGTATTAGGTCACTAACACACTGTGTAACAAATATATTTTACCGACTACCCGTTGGATTTGAAGTTCTGATTTTTTTCTTACTTTTATGAGTCTATACTCAAGAATTCCTAAAATAATTGAAAAATACAAACTTTCGATATTTTATATCACAGAAAAATATCACATAATGTTCAGCAAGAACAGTCAAAATTTTCACATAAACAATAAACTGTTTTCAAAACCCTGGAAAGAATCACAATGTTTAAAGAACACAAGTAACTTCCCAAAATACATTAAGTCAACTACTAGTACTTATTAATTGTAATTTACTAGCCCTGTATGAAATTTACTAACCCTGTATGAAAAACATACAGGTGGCTCAGACGCCCTGTATGAGTTATACAGGGTGTCCACGTGTTCACGCTAAACCAATCATTTTCTTACATTTATGTAGGAGGTAAGATATATATATATATGTGCATCTCTTTCTATGGACTAGAGGACTAAATGACGACCTTTTCTTATATCAAAGAAACTTTTCCTCTTATATACATTCTAAGGGTAGTCGTGATCGTATGGTAGTTGGATTTACAACTACTTATGCAATCAGTGCCTGTGAGTTTGAATCCTACTCGTGGCAAGGCATACTCAATACAACATTATGTGATAAAGTTTGTCAGTGAATTGTGACAGGCCAGTGGTTTTCTCCGGGTCCTCCGGTTTCCTCCACCAATAAAACTCACCACCACGATATAACTGAAATATTGTTGAAAGGGTTGTTCAACAGTATAACCCTAACCTTATATACATTCTAACACACCTTGTGCACATTTACGATGGATTCTAAAATGAGACTTTTTTATAAGAGTTGTTTCCCTTATGACAGGTAAAAAGTGTTACCCATTCTAGTAAGAGCAACAGAAAGAACAACTAACTTTGTGAGTATAATTTTCTTATAATTTGTAGACTTTTGAACCATGTATGAAATATCAAGGATAAATTAATAGCAACTAGAACATTCATAAGATGTTACAATATTAAAATTTTGTAGAGCTTAAGGGAAAAATATATGTTATTGAACTTTGCATGAAATGGGACCTTTTGTGCACCTTAAAGGGAAATAACTCCAATAAAAACAGGTCAAACATCTAATTTTAGATGCTAGAAATGTGATGTGTGATTTTCTTTCTTGCATTTCTAAAGAGAAATAAATAAATTTCCTACCTACATAGCCACTTTTCAAACTGTTGGCCAGGAAAAGAGCAAAACTACTATTTTCATATCCACTTTTCAAACTGTGGGTTAGGAAAACAGCAAAACAATTATTTTTTAAGTACAGCATTCTTATGATATTTTTTTGTTATTTTGTCAGAAATAATATACAATGTAAGTTAAACACTTAATTAAACATTATTTGTTTTGTATTTTTTTTTTCTTTTTGAAACATTATATTAGCATAACTAGTTAAACAATGGTTTCTCCTTGGTCCAATATAATAATATTATTTTCTCCTGGACAAAACTCATTCAAAACAAAAGCTTTATTATTTTTCAGAATTTCATTGACGTGTTTATTGTTATTGATGTCCACGAAAGACTGACCGTCCTCAACAGAACAAGTATGCTGAAACTGGGATTTGTTTTGTTCTTGCAATGGTGATTCATCCATTTCAAAAGCAGGGTTGTCAAATTCTCTATTTGTTCCATGACTATCTTCCTTGTTAATTAAGGAAATATTTTCCTTGTGGCTAGACGTTGAATTACTTCCTGTTACTGAAGTCATCAGACTTATTGGATGGCTGGAGTAAGATAGAGTATTATGCTCCTGAAATATTGACGAATAAGACGACACATGAATGACAGGCATGGTTTTACACATATCATGCATTTCGGACAAATTTTGCAAAGAGCAACAGTTATCTGATGAAGGTCCACAGTCAGTTTTGTTCAGACAATGAATATCGTCCCATTTCCCTTTCTTTAAATTTCTTGAAGGAAAGAACTTGTTGCCATCGGTAATGCTTGAACTTGACAAAAATTTTGTATGTCCAGTACCGGGTCGATAGGAATAACTATCTTCCTTTGATCTGGAACCGAGATGAGACCTAGCACTTTGAAATGACATTTGGCTAATATCATTCATTGTCAGGGAATAATATTTCGACCGCTTCCTATTCCCAGAATGCATCAGAGAAGTAGACGTATAGGGTTTTCTCCTTTTTTTCTTCCTATCAAGAGTCATTGGATGTTTATTGGAAAATACTGACGTATCGGAAACCTTTGAAGGCAATTGATTACCAGTGCTAAAATTGTTACGATTATTACTGCACACGTCATTTATTTGGTTTTTGTATGTAGGCGGATCTTTATAAGGCGGGAGGTCTGGATTAACATCTAAACTCTCTATACTTCCATTCTGTGTTGCATTGTTGGTTACCATAGCAGCAGTCATCTGCTGTGCATTGTTGGTTACCACAGCAGCAGTCGTCTGCTGTAAGTCTACATTTCTATCTGATTCTATAGTGTTATCCATGCTACTATTATTAGAACATGGCTGTCTGAAACTCATGTAAGAAGGAAGTGGCTCCATGTGGTTAAATTTACTAGGAATGGTCAAAAAGTTTTGACTACAGTTGAAACTGAGGCTGTTACGGTGTGACTTTAACCCTGCTGGAGTATCCTATAATAAAAATAAACTTATATCATTATTCATATTTCTACTGGATTCAGAGTAACCACATCGGTGATATAATGGATAGCGTATTTGCCTCAAGTGCAGTAGATCATGGGTTCGAGTCTTGGTCTGGTCAAACTAAAGACTATAAAAATTGATATTTGCAGCTTCTCCACTTAGCATGTATCATTATTGAGTAAGAGAAAAAGATGAGTTGGCTCTGAATCAGGATAATGTACCAGACTGGAGCGACATGTCTATCCATGGACTGTTGTTTCAGTAGATCCATTAAATATTGAAAGGAGATTGCATAGGTGTTTAGACAGGTCAAATTTGTGTTTGAAATAGGCAAACTTAAAAGAAAAATTTGAACGTGTAAAGGTTCATTTAGAGAACAAAATTAAAGGAATGCCATTTTAACTGATGCATGATGTACAAGGAGATACAATGAGCTACGTTATTTACCTGAAAGAAAACCGATCCATCAGGACTACAGGCAGACGTCATAAGAACTGCAAATAAAATGTGTCAATCATTAATATTTTGTTGTCTTGAAACTTTGAAGAATATTTAAAATTTGAAGATAAACTTTGTTGTAATTACCCCAAGATAATCAAGTTAAAAAAAACAGCGATCAGTTGGTCTAAGACTTGCCTCATTGGTGAAACAATAGCTTAAGAGAATAAAAAATGCAAAACATTTTTATAAAAAATTATACATTTTTGCTATACACCTTTAATCAAACTAATTTTAATACATGTATTTGTTCTCATTTAAATTATCTAGAAATTCAAATTTTATTTCATATATTTAATTTATGAAGACCTTAAATAAATACAGCCAAACTTCTGTTTCTCGAGCTCGGATTGGTCGAATACCATGGATGGCTCGAACTGATTTGAAAGTCTCGTAAATTTTCCTTATATTTCTAAGTGAAAAAAAACTTTTGCTCGAACAGTCGAACTCAATAAATGGTACCATCAATAATAAAATTACGAGTTTTACCATGCCAAACTCGAATATGGCAATTTAATTGACAGATGTATGTTACGGTTGAATGTGCTTGCTGCAAGGTGTGATAAATGTCAGATTACCAACAGATAATTGTTTACTTTAAATAGCAATTACAGGTAGAGGGATAAACTTGTCATTATTTGTGTTAATTAGTTATTAAATTCAGCTGTGGCTTGATTATTAACCATTATGATTATTAAAGAACGATTATTGAACCTGAGAACCATGTCACTGATTGTACCAAGCCGAGCCTACACTCGACAATAATTAAAAGTTTATTAAACAATATTTAAAATTGTTATTACATGAATTATTATTATTGACAGTGTTTTTTGGGTTTTTTTGTTTCTTTTTATAGTTGCTGGGATGTATATCTGGATGTGAATTGATTGATACCGAAAATATCAGCCTGCCGAGCCAGAATATGAAGTTTGTTGGCGAGTGAGCGAAGCAAACGAGTCACAAACTTCATATTCTGTCGAGCAGGCTGATTTTTTTCAGTATCAAACATATTCACATTCAGATGACATGTTTATCATCCTTAAATCACACATAAACACGGATACATCTATATTTGTATTTTCGCGGGAAAAATTACATGATTCGAAATATTCAAAATACGCTTCCCCAAAAACGTAGTTCATAAGTAGTTTGCAAATATACCATACATTTTTACAGGTTTATATAAATGTTCAGATTGTTGCATTTTTCCTTTAATGGTGATATTCATTGTTTTTTTTTATTACAAACATCAAAGTCACCCATTTTCATTAAAGGTTTTGTTTACCAATGCCGTTCCGGTTTAGAAAACACAAAGGTCGTAAAAATTATGACGTCTCAGCAGAGGTTATCAATAAATGTGTAAAGTACATTTTTGTAGGACGATATTTGTTGATATTACTGACACGACAGTTCCTAATTTGATATATGTTTAAAAAAAATAATGTTGTTGATGAATTTTCTTTACTTTTGTCATCTTCACAGGAATTATCGTTTCAATGTTGGGAGAATTTGGTGATAACTCCTGCTGACTGTTGATATATCCTGCTCAGCTCACGCGAACTTTGATACAAGTTTTGCTTATGGAGTCAGCAGGTAGATATAGCGGGAGGGAAGGATGATAATGAATAATATCAAACTGCATGGTCTTAAGGTTCATCTAAATACCCAAAAAATAGAAATGTACTCGTATTGAAATTCCGATTAACCAGAGTTTTTATGTGTATATAATATAATATTGTTGAAAGTGGCATAAAACACCATAAACCAAACCAACCATTAATTATAATTAAAGAAATTAAAACATTTGAATTCCCACCTTTCCATTTTGCAAATATTTGAATTCGATTAATTTCCACCCTTTTATAATTCAAGAAAAATTATATAAATAAAAATATATGTATCAAAAACAACACATTTCTGGAATAACCTTCATCAGATATGCTCAAAATCGAAAGGTGGGAAAGCCAAATAATTTAAAGTTTTGGGAGCAATAAAACCAAAGGACCAAAACAGGATAGAAAAAATCGGCTACGGTCACCATTTGATTAATAATTACATTATTTAGGAACTGTACAATTCAGTAATAAATATATCTAATGTATACCTCTACGAACACGGAATTGTCCTGGAACCATAGCATATTCTCCTGAGTCTCGGATAATCGGCTTTACAGTATCTATATATTTCTTGTTTTGATTTTGTTCTTCATCAGATGGATTAGTCACCTGTTAATAACATTTATACATTATTGTTTACTTAATATCAATTTATTATCCTCCAATTGTGTGATTCTGAGCATATTTCTTTTTATGATTTTGTTCCTGTTCGTCAGATGGTTTAGTCACCTGTTAATAGGTCAAGGTCAGCATGACGGGTGGACGAGGTGTGTTTTTCGTCTCCGCATTTTATGTTTTTATTGCTGGTTATATCAATAACTATTACAAATTGTCAATTCCCCATACAAATTTAATATGTAGACATCATTATTTTGACTTTTCAGGTCTAAATTCTTTCCAAANTAATAACATTATACATGTACATTATAATTTATTGTTAACTTAATACAGTAAAACCTGTCTAAACCGAACTCCTTTGGGACTGAAGAATTTGTTCAAATTAGACAGATGTTTCGTTTATACAGGTTAAAATTACATAGACATTTAGTAGATATGACTTTAAAGTCTGTCTGAATTGGGCAGATTTTCAGCTTACTCAGGGTTCGGTTTCGACAAGTTTCACTGTATCATTCATTATCCTGCTATTGTCAATGTATGATTTTGATCACTAATAAAGAGCTCAAATAAACTTTAAACAGTGTTATATAGTTATGTATCTAATGAAGCTTTCCTGGTACCTGATCAAGTAGAAAGACGGTAAGAATTTAGTTCTGCATCTAATGAAGCTATCCTGGTACCTGATCAAGTAGAAAGACGGTAAGAATTTAGTTATGTACCTAATGAAGCTTTCCTGGTACCTGATCAAGTAGAAAGACGGTAAGAATTTAGTTCTGCATCTAATAAAGCTATCCTGGTACCTGATCAAGTAGAAAGACGGTAAGAATTTAGCTATGCACCTAATAAAGCTTTCCTGGTACCTGATCAAGTAGAAAGACGGTAAGAATTTAGTTATGCACCTAATAAAGCTTTCCTGGTACCTGATCAAGTAGAAAGACGGTAAGAATTTAGTTATGCACCTAATGAAGCTTTCCTGGTACCTGATCAAGTAGAAAGACGGTAAGAATTTAGTTATGCACCTAATAAAGCTTTCCTGGTACCTGATCAAGTAGAACGACAGTAAGAATTTAGTTATGTACCTAATGAAGCTTTCCTGGTACCTGATCAAGTAGAATGACAATAAGAATTTAGTTATGCACCTAATAAAGCTATCCTGGTACCTGATCAAGTAGAACGACAGTAAGAATTTAGTTATGCACCTAATGAAGCTTTCCTGGTACCTGATCAAGTCGAACGACGGTAAGAAACAGTAACAGTATAAATGTGGATGTGATAGAGAACACCACTGAAAACGATTAGAATCACACTTGTTTCTGCTCTTTTCAGATATTTTGACATTGCAGTATAAACACAATATTTTTACTTTAAACTACAACAAAAAGACATTCAATTTGGGTTACCACAAGGAAAAAAACTCATTGGTAAACAACAAAATTTTACTTACTATTAAATACTATATTTACCCATGTAGATGTCTTTCGAAAAACCTTGCTTTAACAGCTCTTAAATATATATATATATATATACTCAAAGAGTTTTATAGTACAGAACGAGTAATGGCCATTAACCAAGAAAACCTAGATGATTTCAACAATTCATGCAACTGTTGGAGTACTTTATTACAAAATAGGGAACTTTAAGAGTTTCATAGTACAGAACGAATAATGGTCATTAACCAAGAAAACCTCGAAGTTTTCAACAATTCATGCAACTGTTCGTGTACTTTATTACAAAATAGGGAGCATTCGTAGTGCTTTATCTTTTTCTTCTTTTCTTATTATAGAAAATACAAATGTAGCACTCTAACTTGAACAATTATATAATATATATATAAATAATATAACTAATTGATAAATTTCATCAAAAATATGTCTCTCATGACCAAATAACTTTCTAACTTACTCATGTGCTGCACACATTCGTGAGTTACTACATTATATGGTCATTGGTGACAAATTTTTGATAATCAGACTCGTCATCTATAATACATTCATTTATCGAACATTATGTACATTTTCATTTGAAATTAAAGAAAATAGCATGTCTGATACAAGATGTTGTATCACCACACCTTGGTGATAAAAGAATGGCGTGACGTCATACGAGATTTTCTCTGCAGGACTACTTTGTCATGACATCATATCATTGGAATGCGGGGAAAAACACATCAAAGTAAGCAACGTAAACAAAGCGACTGTTTAATGTTCAATCATTCGTATTGTGTATCGTGAATTCACTGTAATATTCTCATTTCCAAAGACATAATTGCAATATTTCCGGCAACTGTGCTGTCCATATTTCTCCAAAAAAGTGTTGTTGGACGATTGCATAGTGATACTGAAAGTGACCGAACAGTAACATGACATTGGTGAATGAATGGCAACAAATAGCATGACGTCATGTACAAAATGTAGTCTCCATTAGAGTATTGTACAAATTTGTTAATTTTAATTCAACCCTTGTTATTTTTAAAAAATTTGGTTTTATTGAAATGTTAGATAAACTTATTACATACATAGTGTGTTGGTACAAGATTTTGTATCAGGTCTCGCCTGTTACATGAACTAACCACATCACAACTCATCACTTGTAGTGATACTGGTTCACACAACAGGCTCGACCTGACACACTATATATATATATATATGTATGTAATGCAATAATTACTTTGAATTGAAAACCATTATGACTTCTTTTTTGGTGCATTATTACTCTTGGATCCATGTGTTTCTTTTTAAATCTTTCAAATATTTCAGCTTCAGTTTTTTTCCCACTTTGTCTTCGTTTATACCTAAAGCAATAAATTATGACTTTTAGATAAAAGCAATAAAATCATAGATATCTAACTTAAGTGTACCGTGTGAATGAATTGTTTCTGGAATAACCTTCATAAGGTAGGTCATAGTTCAAAAGATTAACCACCCCCCCCCTCCAAAAAAATAAAAGTTTTTAAAACAAGTAGTCATACGTGTCCATAGGATCACCTCTATTAACCTAAGCAGTCACTTGCATTAAAAGGTCACCCTTTTCCTGTCCTATCATAGAAAATTTCATATGACTTGAATCTCTTTTAATAGGTCACCTGTCTTATAAGGCCACTTTTTCTTTGTTCCAAAGGTGACCTGTTAATACAGGTTTGACTGTACACCAAAGGGCCATATTTAATACCTTTGACAAGGATACAATTGGAAATTTTTATCCAAGCATTTTGTTTCAAGTCGGCATAAGACAGAATTTTTGGTACTGGTAGGTGTTCCAAAAACCAACAGTATTACTTGTATTATAGATACCATGAATTAACTGGAAGAAAACCACTTGCATTGTTTATACATATTTATTGTCATAGATTGAATGATTGATTGATTGATTGGTGTCTAACATCAACTTTAGCAATATTTCAGCTATATCGTGCATTGTCATAGAATAAATGATTGTTTTATATATCTTAATGTTTAATGGCCTAATTCTGATCATAACTGTGTTTTGAATTTTAATCACTGCTCATGAAATTGTATACACAGTGAGTTATATACAAAAAAAATGTATATTACTTGTTATGAAAAGAAAATTGAAACAGTCATGGTGAACAATTCCACGAAGATTAACAAAACAAACAATCACCTGTATCACCTCAAACAAGAATGTGCAATCACTGCCTATCACCACTAAAGTTGTGAGTTCGAACCTCGTTCATGGCGAGGTGTACTCAATACAACATTATGTACATGTGATCTAGTTTGTCAGTGACTTGCAACAGGTTGAAATTCATAATAATTGACAGATTTTCTATCACAATCGATGATGGGAATAGCATTACAATAGTCTCAATAGGTGTGTTTCTACGTTTATATTCATCTTTCTATATATACATATAAAATGCTTTTCCTGTTTCTATTTTTTTTATGCATACTTACATAACATAAATGAAAAATGAAAGAGGTAACAACAGAATTAAGGATATGAGTGACAACAGCACATCGCTTGAACTTTCTGAAATAAATGTAAACAAAATATAGTAGCTGGTGGCAGTCGAGAAAAGAATGTACAAAAATATGACAGAGTGAGTGAGTGATTGTTGTTTAACGCCAACTCAGCAACTTTTCAGCTATATCATGGCGAGAACAAGTTAATTTTCAATGAGACGATGATGAGGTCCGCTTTGCACTAGACCAACATGCTTAGAAAAATAGTTGGATTTTTATAGTGCTAGCTCACTGAAAGACCAGTCCGCGGATAGACATGTCGGCTCACTCGGACACATTATCCCGATTCCGAGCCAACCAGTATTTGCTCTTTCTCCTTAATACTGCATGCTTAGCGGAGAAGCAACAAGTACTAATCTTATACTCTTTGGTTGTTAACCATTATTACTCTACGGATGTCGTAACAAAGATATGAGTATCGGTAGTAATTTTTAGTTTGATTGATGTTGAGACACTTTTTTTAACACTTTTTTCTTGTTTCCAAAATTTGAGTGAGTGAACAAATGATCGTTGTTTAATGCCAAATGAGCATTTTTCAACTAAATCATGGCCAGAGCAAGCTACATTTGATGAGATGATAACTTTCTACTAGATCAACATGCTTAAAATTTGTATTTTTATGGTGCTAGCTAACTGACATAGCAGTCTAGTGAGTGTGTGGGTAGAAATGTCGCTCCAGTTTTACACATTATCCTGACCAGTCTCTGTTCTTACTCCAGAATGTTGCATACTTACCGGAGAAGCTGCAAATACCAATATTATTGTCTTTAGTTTTGACACAAGGGCTTGAACCCATGATCTACCACACTCAAGCCGAGCATGGTATCCATTACACCACCAACATGGTCCAAAATTGGAACTCGATCAAGCAAACGATGAATATTCATGATTTCAAATAAAACTACACTAATGTTAATGAGGCCTAAATTAAAATATTGTTTTGTTTCCCCTTTGCGACTGACTCGCCGAAATCGGCGCAACTGAAAATTTTTTACAGCCCGCTCCGTGAATTTTTTTTTTTTGTGTGCGATTTTCCGTTTCCAGAATTTTTTCGTGTCCGATTCCGGCATTGGTTTCTAATTAGGTAATACTCTTCCGGAACGTACCATGAGTCATCGTTACTAAAAAACCTAGAGTCCTGACTGTTCAGAATATTCATAGAAGCATAGCTTCTGAGTTTGAAGCCACAGGCACTTGTTTCTTTCAATGGGGGCCCCTTCCTCTCTCTTAAGGAAGAGGGAGGAAGGGTCCCCCCATTGATAGAAACAAGTGCCTGAGTTTGAAGCTACGTTATGTGCAATTGTATTACCTGTTTGTAACACATGTAAACAGAGTGGGAAACCAATTCCCACAAGAAACCCCTTAAAATAATAAAAAAAGAAATATGTTTTGTCTTGAAAGTCAAATAAAAACTGGTCAGTCTTCAATCTTTTCATTGATATGGCCCAACATACAAAGACATCAGTTTCTGACAATGGATATTTTTTTCCAAGATCCCACAAGGGACAGCATAAATTACATTCTATGATTACAATTGCACAGATAATATGACAATAAACAAAGATATTGGGTGTATAGAAATCAGTTTGTCTGTCTGCCGGCAGAATCATGCTTGATAAAAAAAAAAATAATTCACCTACCTAACTACCTACCCAGATCTTTCAGGCTAGGGTCGGAAAGGGGAAACAAACATATTATTAAGGCTGGCCTGATTAATCACATGAAAGTTTTATGAATAAATGAGCACTCATTTGATACTCCTGCATCTGTGAGTTAAAAAAAGCAGAGACATAGCATTTTTCTAGTGAGAAGATTAATAGAAATGCTTATCTGCAGGCTCACAAACAGCACACCAATAGGCAGAAGGTGCATAGGGCTACATAAAAAAACCTTCCCCTCTGAAAACCATTTTGGTTGAAATAAAACTATAACAGTCAAGTAATTGGTTGATTTATGACTATTAAGCTAACTAGCATGTCCTGAATTGAAAACTCCATCATCTAAGTCTCCACTTTTCCATTACCAATATTACAGGGATTTTTCGAGCTTTCTTCAGGGTCCGATTAAACCTTTCCCATTGAAAATATTCTCAAATCATGTAAAATTCCCAAATTTTTTATTCTTACCCCCTTATTTTGATTCCCAAATGACCAAATTAATTACTAAAAATTTCCCAACATGGTACCAAAAGTAACATTCCCAAAACATCTCGATAAACTTCTGTATTATAAGGTCTGGATAAGGTATTTTGTATTTCAAATCAATAATAATCTTGATTGGTTAGGTTGATAAATTTCTCAATTTGGTGCAAAAAAATCCCAATTTTGTGGAATCATTCCTAGGTTCATGTTAGTTTTCTGTGTAGTGTTTCATGCATCAGTTTGCATTTCGTCTGTATCCTGTTGGCCATTGTATTGTTTGACGGCTTCTGATTACTCCTTTGATTTCTTCAAACTTTGCATATATGACTTTGTAAGAGGCTGTCGTGTTCGTGATTGTATGGTAGTTGGATCAACAACTACATTTTTGTACCTGTACAATCAGAGCCTATCACCACTAAAGTTGTGAGTTCGAATCCCACTCATGGTGGGGTGTACTCAATACAACATTATGTCATAAAGTTTGTCAGTGAGTTGCGACAGGTTGGTGGTTTTCTCCACCAATAAAACTGACCGCCACGATATAACTGACCGCCACGATATAACTGAAACATTGTTGAAAATGGCATTAAACACCATAAACCCACCCTATGATTTTGTTTGTATGTTATTTTCTAGGAGGGTCTCTTTTGATATTATACTTGCCTTGTATTGCGTTAGGAGGGGGTATGGCTTCAAAGATCAACTCAAATTTATTCGATGCTTCATGATGCGTGGTCTGGAAATATAACCAACATTTATTGGTTGCGGACAAATAATCTTGCGGCACTTCTTTTCCACAAAGCATGTTTACATTAATCGTCTGATTTCCTTCATCAAATGATCCATATATTAAAAATCCTTCCACACATATGTTATTTGACGACAGTGGTAGATCAAATATTATGAACTTTAACTTTACACGGTGAGACTCTGGAACGATTATCGTCCAATGACATTGTACGAGTCCTCTATGACCATGATGAAATGGTGACGTCACATGACCAGAACTGGATTCTTTCGTAATGAAACATTTATCTGTGGATAAATCTATAATAATAAAATATATCAAAATAAAAAAACAAAAATACAATACTGCCAGGAACAGTACAAAAAAACAATCAGAAAATTGTAACAAGAGCTTGAGAAATATACACTATTCTTGGCCAGTCAGAAACCAGGACAGCCATCTTGAATTTTGAATCACTCAGAAAACTAACTACACTTCAGCAGAACTCAGAATAGGACATTTCTGGCAGTAACTTCACATGCAGTAGTTCTGTTGAAAATGTCTCAGCCAATCAGAGGCCAAGGTGGCCATCTTGGATTTCAAATTGCTTCGAATAGATACAATGTTTCTTCACTACCACTATCAGAACATTTGTGATAAGTCTGACTGGAAAAATTAGTGGTGACTTGACAGTTTATTCTTTAGAAGTTGAAATTGTCTCGGTAAATCAGAAAAAAACTGAATGCATTGATTCTGTAAACATGGAAGTGAGGTTTAATGTTATAGAACTACAACGTACTAATAGACTATACCTACCACTTGTAGGAGAGGGATGATGTGTGATAGTTGTCTGTTATAGAACTACAACGTACTAATAGACTATACCTACCACTTGTAGGAGAGGGATGATGTGTGATAGTTGTCTGTTGTGTAGAGGACAAAGGAGGTACATTGTTGACCACTGTTGTTGCATTAACAGTCAGTATCTGTTTAGACTTATTAGACTCATTCTTATTATCTAATTCTTTTATATTCTGGTTTTTAACTGTCTCATTGGCAAGCTCCTCTTCATCAAAATTGATATTTGTTCTTGATTCAGTTGAATTTTTTTCAGTTTCAAATCCCTGAAAAAAGTGAAGCAAAATATACTTTAATTAAGTATTGTGTAACTATGTATGTGACAAACAAAATTTGTTAAATGCAATTATTGAACTACAGGTACAACCAAACTGAAAGCTCTAGATCTTTATAAATTATAAGTTTTTCCAGATTTTTGGATTTTCCAGCAAAAGCAACTTTCCATATCAAAAATTCACTTTCCTACAAATCAAGTGTACTTTTCCTGACTAATTCATTCTGTCACTCAATCTAATGTTATTTCGATGTATTATAAAGCTGTTGTGTGTACTAGTGGAGCAGGAACTGCTTACCCATCCGGAGCACCTGAGTCAGTTCACCACCGGTTTTTAGAGGGTTACATGTTACTTGATCTTTAGTTTTATGTGTACGTTTTGTAGATCATTGTTTGTGCTTTTGTCCTTTTTCTTTTGGCCATTGTTTTGTCTGTCCTTTGATTTACAGATTCTGATTACTCCTTTGGTATCTTAAACTTTGTACAATGTAATATGATCAGCGCATTTCATCCTTTGGTTCATCATTCATAGTAGAGCCAAGCAAATGAGCTTTTCAAAATGGTTCCTATAGCATCACTATATATTTTATCTCTTTAGTTTTTATCCATTTAAATTTCCATTGTTGAGGGCCATACAACATTTACAATCTGTGGATTGTGTATAACCATATTTTACTATAAATTCTTTTTCTTTTAAATATAAATTATATTTTACTCAAATTATTAAATTAATAAATTAAGTAAGTTTATAATATCGTAAGTGGGAGTCCTCCATCAATTACTGGAATACTATAGTGGAGGAAAACACCAAAACAGATCAAGCATTTTCCTGACATAGACCACACATATTTCTTTTATTTCCAGACACTATAATATCCCTCGAACTGCTGACGACAATCTTGCATGAAAACACGATTTTAAATAAAAGTTTGGTTCTACATGTGTATAATTATGCAATTTAGAAAATTTTGAAATAATTTGAAATGAACTGCTCAGTCCAGTAGTTGAAATTTACTTGCCCACAGACAACTAAGGTTTGGAAATCCACTTTACCCTGACAAACATTCACTTGTCATGGATGACGGGGAATCCTAGAACACTGGACGTGTTTATTTCCTTGCATAAATACAGTTATGTGCCATATATCTGTTCCCACTCAAAATATTTACTATATATTTCATATAAACACACATTTTTTCAAAAAATTGTCCTGAATTTATTTCTTGTCCGATTTTATGAATCTTTTTAGTTGTATTAAAATCAGATATACCTGCAGTTTGTTCTGGTAATATCTAAATATTTTTATGATTCAGTTTTTTTCAGAAATTATGATTTAAACACAAATATTAGTTTTTAACGTCATTATTCCCTATATACCTATGTTATTTTTTAACACAAAAACTTAAATGTGTCTTTAAATCGTGATTTCTCCAAAAGTATTAATCATAAAATTATTTCAAAATTATCAGACACTAGAGGCTCACATGAGCCTGTATCGCTCACCTGACATAACTAAGTCCTCTTAAGAATGTCTGCATGCTGAATACATCTAAGTTACTATTCAATTCCCATAGGGTTCTATGTTAAAACTATGTCTGCTCATGGCAGCCATCTTGGATGGAGGTAGTAGTCACCAGACACAATTTTAAAAGTATACTACCCAAGGACCATCCATGCCATATTTGCTTTAAATTGGCCGACTGGTTTCAGAGGGAAGACTTTTAAACAATTTTCCCATAGGGTCCTATGTTAAAACTATGTCCGCTGACTGCGGCAATTTTGGATGGAGGTCGGGCTCGCAGGACATAATTTTGAAAGTTGACCACCTAAGGACCATTCATGCCATGTTTGCTTTAAATTGACTTGCTGGTTTCAGAGGAGAAGACTTTTAAACATTTTTTCCATAGGTCCAATGTTAAAACTAAGTCGAGTCATGGTGTCCATCTTGAATTTCCGATCAGTAAACGATTCACAAGTTTAGTACAGGATCACCCAATGATCATTCCTGTAAAGGCACAATTCAATTGGCTTAGTGGTTTCTAACAAGAAGATTTTTAAAATTTCGACCAATCAGAACACATTATGGGCCCTGGCAGCCATGTTGGATTTCCGATCAGCGCCAAAAACAAAAATCTTGTATATGACCATCTAATGAACATTTCTGCCAAGTTTGGCTCAAATCTGTTTCGTGGTTTCAGAAAAAAAGATGAAAATGTGAAATTCCCATAGGGTCCAATGTTAAACTAAGTCTAGTTTAGTTTAAACATATTTTATTTGCTCAAATATGCAAAAAGGATAAGACACAAGTTAAACAAACTTATGAAGTCTTCTCCTATATACAATAAGTTACAACATTATTTGATAGAGCATGCATGCATATGAATATGTATTACATTAATATGTGTAAATTGAAGAACAGAGAATGAAGAAAGGAATTAGAGAAAGAGAGAGAGGGGTTGGTGGTGATGGTGTGTGTGATTGTTCATTTGGTGAACCACTTAAACAAGAAACCTTTCAGACCTCTTTATATATTCAAACACGTGCTTAAAAATAATTTCGTTATGTTCATTTGAAAGAAAAGGATTACCACTGGTTAAAAGCTTGAGGTCTATAGCACAGTCATTATGTAGCCAGCTGAGATTGTGAAACAATTTATATCTCATATTTGCATAATGGGAACAATCAAAGAAGAAGTGATACGAGTCTTCACGGTTGGCCCCACAACGACAAGACGGATCTGAAACTATATTTACTTGAAACAAATCATAATTCAAGAAAGAAGCAAAACATCGAAGTTGGGTTAATGCAATATTAAGTTTTCGAGGTCCAA
>MJUT01031243.1:151610-203500 GCA_002080005.1 Gigantidas platifrons
GCACCAAAAACATAATTTTGGTAGAGGACCACCCAAGGATCCTTCACACCATAAAACAATTCCATTGGCTGTGTAGTTTCTGACAAGAAGATCTTTGAAAATTGAGCCAATCAAAACACATTATTGGCCCTGCCCGCGATGTTGAATTCCTGATCGAAACAAAAAACATAAATTTTATAGAGGACCTCCTGATACATATTCCTGCCAAGTTTGGTTCCATTTGGCTAAGTGGTTTCTGAGGAGAAGATTGAAATGTGAAAAGCTAACGACGGACGACGGAGACAACGGACGCCAAGTGATGGCAATAGCTCACATGACCCTTTGGGTCAGGTGAGCTAAAAATAGCAACAAATTCTGAGATTATTGGTGTAAATGTCATCAAAATCGGACCAGAAATGACTTCAGGATATTGATTTGAAAAAATGTGGTTTTATATGAAATATATAGTAAATTATTTGAGTGGGAACAGATATATGGCACATAACTGTAGATGTGAGTGAACAATTTTTCAGCTATATCATGGCGAGTACAAGTTACATTAAATGAAATGATGTCCACTTGACTAACAGTAACACACTTACAATGTAGTTGGATTTTTTCCATTTGTAACACCCGACTTGAAATGAACTACAGTGCTGTTCCATAATTTACCGGCAAAATCCAAGATGGCGGCATTCAAGCGTAACGGGTGTCACAATAAATTACACTGTTGTATTTCATCCTGGGGAACAAATAAACATCTATTTTAAGACAATGTATTTTTAAACCTTCTATTTTTAAAATAAAACAGGAAATAAACCTGTCGTCTGCTATGTTAGGGCAAAAAGTTGATATTTTCATCATGGCTGGAAAACATAAACAGTTGTCAAATGACATAAAAAATGTGATCGTAGATATGCGTAAAAGTGGTCATAAACTACAGGAGATTGCAGACACATTGAATATTCCTAGAGGAACGGTTTCTGATGTAGTTGTTCGTTTTAAGCGCAGAGGATCAGTGGAAAGCAAACCTCATACAGGACGTCATCGTTCGCTGGACGAGAGAGACACAAAGGTGCTTGTTAGGCTAGTTCGGAGCGACCGTAAGACCCCATTGAAGGACGTGACAACAATATTTAATGAAAATAGAGAGACTCTGGTGTCCAAAAGAACAGTTCAGCGTTCCTTGTATCAAGAAGGATACAACAGGCGAGTTGTAAAGAAGAAAGTCAGGATCAGAGAGGTTAACAGGAAAAAGCATGTGAAATGGGCCCGAGAAAAGCTTCATTGGAGAATTGAAGATCAGTGGGACAGAGTTATATTTTCAGACGAAAGTCAGGTGGTCGTTGGAAACAATAATCGGATTTATATTTGGCGGAAAAAGGACGAGGCAGAGTCCAGATATTGTGTTTGTCCACCGGCCCAGAGAAAACTTTCGGTCATGATCTGGGGATGCATATCGTACTACGGTGTGGGGACAATTACGACAGTGAATGGCACAATAAATAGACATAAATACATTGAAATTCTCTAGCTAAAATTTATGGCCTGTGATTGCGAGACATTTTCCAGAGCAGGACTATTTATTTCAGGACGACAATGCTCCCATACATCGGGCAAACGATGTTAAAAACTATAAGGAAGAGAACCATATAAATTGCCTCGAGTGGCCTGCACAGTCACCTGACTTACACGTAATCGAGAACGTGTGGCTAAAACTGAAAATACGATTGCAGCAGAAAGTTGAAGTATTGAACACTGCCGATGAATTATCAGCGGCCATCAAAGACATTTGGGAAAATCTCAGTGTGGACTACATTCAAGGACTTTATCACTCGATTCCAAAGCGTTTACGCAAAGTATTGAAGGTGAAGGGAGAAATGTTAAAGTATTGAGTAAAGGTAAGCACCTTTTTCATAAATTTATTGGTTTTTTATTAATGCAAAACTTGATGCTTGAATGCCGCCATCTTGGATTTTGACGGTAAATTATGGAACAGCACTGTACATTGTATATCAGGTGTCACCTTTTCAAAAGTCAGCTAAAACGGCTTGAAAATGAACATTATTTTTCGCTTTCGTATGAAACTAATATATAGTGCATCTGAAAATATCCTTCATTTGTGTAGTGTTGAAATTTGAAATATAATATGCATAAAAAAAAGGAGGATCCAGACATTTCCATAAGGAGGGCCCGTCAAAGAAATAAAATCAGATTTCAAAACCATTTGCTTAAAAACAATCAAAAGATACCAAGGCTTAATTCAAAGCGAAATTTGAAATATTCTTGACACTAAAACAATTTTTTACCCGTTTTAGTGTTTATAGTATAGATAATTAAGTAATAGCTCAAAAAAGGGGACAGTCAACCATTGAATCCGCCTATGCTATGCAATTCACATATGCAAGTTTTAATGCGTTTGCAGACCATAGCTTACCTTTAAATTCAATGAAAAAACATCAAGGAATATGAATAACAGAAAAGTTCTGACAATCATGATGATTTCATCTCTGTTGAAAGTCCCGCGAAATCAGATTTTAGCTATCGTCAGAAACATACCGAAAATCATATTTATGAAATATGTCTCTAGTCCCCGATCTCGGCAAAGCAAATTAATTTTAATGACAGGTTGAAAATACTTCTGAATGAAACTGAATTTAATATAAATTATATATGAAAATGTAAGCATACAAAGTTGACACTGTGAATGAATTTGAAACAGGAATCCAGACAGGAAAAGACAAAGGGAGATAATATTGCTGAACCATTCAGAATGATTACGGAACTAGAAAGACATATTTTGTTTTTATTATCAACATGGCAGGAAGTGACAGCAAACCAAGTATTTACGCTTGCACCGACAAGTAAACAGACCTTCAGATAATGGTACTTACCATTGATATTTGGATAGAAATTTTGCATGCATGACTATTTTTTCATATTTTCGTTTTGAGCATTTTCTTGACAAATAATGAATGCATTCGTCAATCGAATCTTGACATCCTGTTTCACCAGCACAATCAACATTTCATGTCACGATTTCATGCTGTGTTATATAATTACCAAGTAAATCTTGAGATCTCAGATTATCATCTACATTCCTGTACAAATATTGGTCAGATGGGGGAATGTGTCAATTATTTATTTTGTCATTTTTAATTTGTGACTTGCATTAAATATAAAATTCAGTATTGTCAGACAGTCAGGATATGTTAGGGTGTGCAGTATGGCCAGATTGTCTTTCTATGTAAATCTTGTATAAGATCGAGCATGAAGATGGTCAAATATTCAATGCAGTTTGATGGTCAGTGTTCAAATTATTGACATTTTCAATTCAATTCACTTTAATAATAATGTTTTTATACACTGACAATGTATTTGACCATTCATTCTCTTGTGAATAGAAAATTCAATACTATGCTCCATCCCAAGGTAAATGGTCCATGTTTTGCATTGAATGAACAAATTCATCCTTGAGATTCTCAATGTCGCCTGGGAGGGCCGTCGTATCCGTGATCGTATGGTCATTGGATTTACAATGTATGCAATCAGTGCCTATCATCACTGATGTTAGGAGTTTGAATCTCGATCGGGGCGAGGTGTACAACTAAGACTGTCACGTTTAGCAAAATCACTATCCGTTTAACCGACCTTCATTAACCGAACCGATCCCGTTTTAACGGTAATTGAAAAGCCTCATGTGAGAAGCATGCAGCTATTGTGATTGTGAAAGAACGGTTTTACTGAAAAGTCTGTTTTTGGCTTTTTTGTGGAAGATCTCAGACTTTAAGACTTAAAATCACACCCATGAAATGACAAGAACAATTTTGGTATGCTACACTTGTCTTTATACATGTGTACATGGAAGCAATTTTGTGTCTGATGTAAACTCCAACATTATTGAATTAACTTCCATTGACATGTAAAACGTGATAAGATCTACGAGTTACAGTGATGGGTTTGTCAGGAATATGAAATATATTAAAAAAGTACTCTCAAACTCTGAGCTCTTCTCGTAAAACGACAGTGTGTTAAACGACCCAACGTCAGTGCCCAACGTACATATTTATTTTCCAAGTTGTGTATTGGGATACACTGTTCACCTGATGACCTGATGTTTGTTAAACATTTGATTGGGTAATGAATAAAAGGGACCGTCTCAATGTTGTTTTGACGAATATTGGCAACAGAAAGGTAGACAAAAAGATGATTGGTATGCAATATATCACAGAGAAAATAAATCTACGTGGGTAGGTGAATAAGACCACACAAAAAAACTGAAGCATTTACAGTATGAACTTGACCGTATTTTGCGCTTGATCTCGTATACACGTATACATTACGGTTAACCGTTTACTAATTCTTTAAACGGATAGTATTTGAAATCTAACCGCCGATGGTTACATGGATAACCGTGACAGCCTTATGTACAACATTATGTGATAAAGTTTGTCAGTGACTTGCGACAGGTCGTTGGATTTCTCCGTGTTCTCCACCAATAAAACTGACCGCCACGATATAACTGAAATATTGTTGAAAGTGATGTTAAACATCATCAAACAAACAAATCAATGCCGTCTGTGGAGATTTAGTGAACATATTTGGACACTTCCAATTTTCCATAGATATATAAAACTACAGTTAAAAAAATTATAAAGTCAATTGATGGCCGATGTTGAGATTTTTTTTCTCTCAGACTCTAGTATCAATCAAGTTAAAGGTCCCTATTGCATTGGTGTCTTGACCAGGATGAATTAAATTAGAGATACACAATGTATATAGAATTTATATCTAAATTTAGTGTTAAGATTTACATTATGATTTCAGTAATGGCTTCTTGTATAAATTCAGTTGTATGAATCGAAACCAAAAAATAATGTTTACATATTTATCAACTTTTTTTTACAGGTAGCAGGTCCAGGTGATGAGGAATTTTTGTCGTTTCTATGGAGCCATTTGAGCTGACTCTTCAGCAAGTTACGTTTGAAGAGGGAGAGTATTCGCCTCAGACAGAGTTAGACTCATTTGACACAGTTATCAACTACGACACACAATTTGAATCATCAGTAGGAACAACATTTCAGGGTACCAGTGCATTGAGCTTTTCATATACAGATGCTAATAGATCTAGAGGTGTGAGAAATATATTTACAATGTCCTATAGTATAGGACAGCCATAGACATACTGTGATAAATCACTGTGATAGGTGTCAGGCCTTTCAGTAAGGCCTTAGGGGTGGTACCAGGTACTTTTATCCACCTAAAATGATCTTTGGTGCCTCCTGATTTTAAAGAGTGTTGTATAAGATATTCATCAAAATTGTGCAAATTTTAATAAAAAGTACCCCCTGTATATAGTGAAGTACTGGTAGACTTGAAAAATATTGAAAGCCCTGGATGTATAACTTTTCTTTGTTATATTGATATAACTTTTGTTCTGTTTGATATATTTACTTACTTTCTTTTGAATTTGAATTTTTGGTGTTTAACACCTCTTTCAGCAATATTTCAGCTATATCATGGCGACCAGTTTTAGTGGAGGAGGAAGCCAGAGTACCCAGAGAGAACCACTGACCCTGGGCAAGCAAATGGTAAACTTTATCACTTGCAGCTGCGAGTCGAGCGGACCCTTTTTTGTAATATACAAAGCTGGGCACGAACCCACGCCGTATTGGTGATAGGCTTGTATGAGCTGTTAGATCCAATGACCCCGGGCCCCTTACTTTCTTTTGCATTTGGATGATAGTAAGTAGAGCTCTAAATACATACAAATGTACATGTAAGAATGTTTGAAGACATTTTTAATCAGAACAAAAGAATTATCCAAATCACCAAGATGAGTGATTTATTATGGTATGTCTGTCTGTAATGTACTGTAGGAATTATAAAGCATGTTATTATGTTTGTAAATCTTTGGAAAAAAAAGTCATATTAGGTCAGCATTAAAAGATTTCTGGTTTTCTACAACCAGACTTGAAATATTTGATGGTAGGCATATAGATATACAAATTAGATTTTAGTGGTGATCATATGGTAGATGGATTTTCAACTACCGTACCTGTAAAATAGGGGCCTACATTTGTATCACCACTAACGCTGTGAGTTCTAACCCTGTTCATGGCAAGCTATACTCAATACAACATTATATGATATAGTTTGTCAGTGACTTACAGCAGGTTGGTGGTTTTCTCC
Source organism: Gigantidas platifrons (assembly GCA_002080005.1). Lineage (NCBI taxonomy): Eukaryota > Metazoa > Mollusca > Bivalvia > Mytilida > Modiolidae > Gigantidas > Gigantidas platifrons. Next base: position 157,782 of record MJUT01031243.1, read on the forward strand.
GTGTACTCCAGTTTCCTCCACCAATAAAACTGACCGCCACGATATAACTGAAATATTGTTGAAAGTGTCGTTAAACACTATAAACCTAAGCCTTAACCTTATTTTAAAGAAACCCCTAAGAAAGAAAACATGATATTTTTTTTTAGCTTGTTTCATGTTGCCTTGGTTACTGGTATTTTTGTTATGTATACAATTTTATAGTAATATGGCATGTATGGCTTACAATTCATATAATGTAAAAATATATCATGTACTATGTATAATTATCAGCAACATTTTTAGCTCACCAGGGCAAATTGCATTTGAGTTTTTAGTACATTTTTGTATTACTTGGCACCTGTTGTCCGTCATTAACTTTTTCACATTCTATTCGAAGTGAGTGGGTTCATGTAAACCTCTTTTTCTTGTTTGGGAACATGTACCTTTTATTTACATGTGTATGACATACATGTATTGATCAGTTTTATTAATAAAACCAGTTTATAACATCTAAGTTGTCCTAGTGTTATACAACCCAATGTAATTAACATTTGTTTGTCCCACTGTGAGGAATAACAAAATTACATGTTATTATTTTTATAAACCCACAGGTCGATTTTAAGCTACAGTACACATACAAATGTATATATATATATTTCTTCCATTATTACGGCATTTTAACCCCGCTGAACCAGTGGTGAAAAAATCTGTAATCCTCTAGAGGATTAAAATGTCTCGTGCCTTTCCCCGCATTTGACTCGTTTGACGGCTTTTGAAATAACAAATTCTCCTTCAGTTGCCCATGTGGGTTACAATATTTCTCCACTCTCGAGAGTTAAATTAAAAATGTTAACCACTTGCCTGACGGCTTGTGGTTAAAATTTGAATTTAACTCTCTTGAGTGGAGAAATATCGTAACCCACGGGCAACTGAAGGAGAATCTATATATAATCAAAATGCTGTTTGTTTAATTTATTTTTAAATAAAGACCCATCTGTTTAATCTGACATCATCTTTTATCTATTAACATGTCATCACCTTTGTTTACACAAAGATTATAGTGTACAGTGTAATAAATATTTCCTTTCTTTAATTAGAATGTGATTTATTGATTATTATTATTGTAACTTGATATCATGTTATGGATGACTTGATGAACATAGCGTAGTGTTTCAGCTAGACTTTGCAATCTTCAGGACAATTGCCAGTTTTATCCAAAAAAAAAATTAATAATTAAACTAATTTTTAGAAATTTGAGAAATAGGGTGGCAATAATTATTGTCCTACGACAGGTGCCTAGCTGAATCATTGTAGCGATTTCAAGGCCAATTCTGAGAGGATTTTTTTTATTGCAATAAATGATGTATTTTTGTCAGAAAAATATGATCGGTAATAAAAAACGAGGAGGGGGACAGTTTTCAGAAGATATATATTTTAAGCTGATTATATAGGGAATAATTCAAGATGAATAAAGCTTGGGAAGTTTCTTAGGATTCTTGTTTTAGGGAGTTCCACTGTATACTGTATATTACAAAAAAAATGTACCTCAAAATTTAGTAGCCTTATCATTGATTGTTTACTTGAATGTTACCTGAAACAGAATGCTATTAGATGTTTTTGGATAACTAGATGTAAAAAAATCAGAAAATTTCAATTTTAATTCTAATTAATGACATGATGTTGTTATATAAACATTCAATTCCATTATTGACTTCCACCATAAAAAATGTGTTAGATTTTTCCTATATTAGAATGACAATTCATGGAAACCATAGTTTGTATTATGTTTTAACGTGGGTGGATCACAGTATTTCCATTGCATTTTATCCCTTACTATTGCTGGTGATAAAATATTTGCGGAAATAATGTTACCCATGTTCACACTACATGTATGCAAACTATGGCTTCCATGAATTCTTTCTGGATTAGATTGAATCCAACACAATTTAATTTTTTTTTGTAATTTTGATACCTAACGAAAAATTGTATAATCATGCATTTCATTCATGTATCGATTTTGTCGCTCCTTCTACGATTTTGATATTTGATTTTTGAATTATTCCCACAGTGTGGTATTTTTTGTTTTTCATTTTATTCATATTTAGGGGTCACCAAAGGGTCAGGATTGCATGCAGCTTACGAATCGCTTCACAAGAGCTTTATCCCCTCTGGTGCCCCTGTAAGTACCACAAATGCTTGCTCCCTAGGAGATCAAAGTAACCAACATGCTGATAAACATGTAGAATCATCATTAACATCTAGTAACATACAAATAACCCTAGAAACATGTACCAGTGGTAGACATCATAACAAATCTGCATGGCATGGCTCATATAATGGTAAAATATTTATTTTGTACTCATTTTACAATGTCCTGTGACTTTCACTGGCTGGATCTTGTACATGTGTGGATATTGTTTGTATTGCACGGTAATACATGTATATGGTGTCAGTGATTGGGATTAGAGGGGGGCCATGTGCCATTTATCACATTCCATCTGAAAATGTCCCATTGAAATCAGAAATATTTATGAAGAATGTAAAAGAATGGCCCATTGAAATTTTGAATGTCAATAGAAAATGTCCCATTATTAAAATTTTAATCTTAATCACTGGGTGTCAGTGCACAAATGTTTGCTTTCAATAAATATCATATATAGTTGATATCAATATTATATATTGATAATTAAGGCCATACAAAGTTAATTTCTTGGTTCTCAGGCCCACCCGCATGTGGAAATTCGTCGCCGCATTGCCGATTTTTTGGCAAAAATAGTATAAAAAAAAAATTTAAATGCGGTAGCGCTGTCCGTACGGAAAAAACAACCGCATCCGTTTTTCTCTTATATCGCGTGGTCGGTGAAACGCTTTAAAACAAATCATGCTTAAATGAGATTTAAAGCATCGTTATGACAATGTATAAATAAAAAACATGTTTCCGTTTGACATTTAGACAAAATGTCAATCGTTTCTGTGCAAATTCGGCACAAATGTTTGCCAGTTTTACCAGGAAACATAATAGGGGGCTTCTCCGAAGCTAGTACCTTATTGGAATTGTTTACGGAGATAAAAAAAAAATGGTACGTTGGGACCAGCGGATTGGACGTTTCCATAAAAATTAACCACTTGTGATGTTTCTGCCACCATCGGAAGAAATAAAATTGAAATTTTCAATAAAGTAATGAAAAGATTTATACATTGCCATATTTTTCACACAAAAAAAGAACAAATTCCTCCCTCATCACTTTTTACAGCAGTAAAAGGATAAAAAAAAATGCCGCCCTCCCTCATCAATTTTGACAAAAAAGGGCCTGAGAACCAAGTAATTAACTTTGCATGGCCTAATGTTGCTTTCATTAAATATTTATCCTTAAAATTTATTATTGCTTTTTTTTGCAATAAATATTTAAACCTAATGTTACCAAATATTAAAGAAAAGAATACTTTAAATAAATCTAGGTCCAGTCTTCTTGAATTAGTTCGTTTGGAAAGGGAAAACAATTTTTTTGGTTATTAATCAAGGTCCATAAATAAGTTTGTTATAAAGGCCAAACAAATACATTTTAAAAGTTGATATAATCAAGGAATACTATTTATTAATATTCCACCCCTGGTTTTTAGTGGGGTTCATGTTATCTTTAGTTTTCTGTGTAGTGTTTTGTAGATTATTGTTTGTCCTGTTGTCTTTTCTTCCATTATATTGTCTCCCCTTCTTCGATTTACAGCTACTTGATATCTTAAATTTTTTTATTTTTTATTAGTAGCATCATATTTCATGAAGACATTTAGTAACTAACATCAAATATATTTATAAAAAAACTATTATTATAGTTCAGAGTTGAACACTTCATTAGCTCAGAGTTCATTCAATCGGGAGTATCACAAATAATCCAGTAATTTATATACTTTAATTTATAAAACAAACATCAAAATTAGTTTGGTGCTGTTGGTCCCTTTCACAGAAATTGTCGAATAATTATTGAGTGAACTCTGCCACTTTTAATTTAAGTGCCTGTACCAAGTCAGGAAAGTGAGCAGTCATGTATATGTATGTTAGGGTATCAATTTAGCCTTTTCTTCGATTTTGATATTAGATTTTGGAACTATTCCGTGGAACTTCAGTTTTTACCCAGAGTTATGTCCCTTTTTATCAACTTTTTTTGTACATGTATTAGGATGCAGTGGGTAAATATAGATATTAGAAATATAATATACATCTTTATTATAACATCAATTTACAAGTTATTTACTTATTAAAGGATGTGCCTATTTTTATACTGGTATATGTATGTAATATATAAATATACAATGTACCAAGGATTTTTAAAAATACTATACAAATCCTTGAATATACATACATTATTGTAAAGTATAAAATTTATTTGTAAGAGCTTTAGAAACAGATAGAAAAGCAAGCTTTTTTAGCCTGTTTCACAGCAAGTGCAAACTAGTTTTTTAACCACAATGTACGTACATTGTATATTGTGTTTATCCTGCAATATCAAAAAGTCCAAAACACCTGCAATATTGTCTGAAAATAACTGAAACAAGTGTTGTTCTTATCGTTTCGAATGGTTTTATCTGTGACATCAGATCTTATACTGTTACCATTTATTTCTGTCGCTCTACATGAATCAGGTACCAGAAATGCTTTATTAGGTCCATGACTATATAACACTGAAGTCTATTTAATCCCCTTTATTAGTACTCAAGATCATACTGTTGCAGGATTAAATACAGTTTATATCCAAAGCATGTATCCTAGCTGTATTAGTGATATCTGTTTGTTGTGTATTCAATATATTATTGTTATTTATGTAATTTCAATCATTTGAAGGAACTGAATGAGTTTGAAAATATTTTTTTCTAGTTATCTGCCTGTAGATCAATACATATTTGCCCGCTATTCATGTAATTGTCATTTTAGCATGAAGGAGCCGAATTAGATTGAAAATTAATTTCTTTGAATTATCTACCCATTGACTGTTACACATTTCCCCACCTTTTGTGTATGATGCCATGACAGGGCTGACTCAATCACACATACTTAATTTGGTTCGTTAAATTTTATCTCGCTTCAGTGAAATATTTTATTCAGTATAATTAATATTTCATAATCATATGTCTTAGCGCTATTGATTTTTTTCACGCTTGCATATACCGTACATGTATATATATATATGTTTTGTAAAAAAAAATGTGCACAATTAAACACAGGACATTGCACCTGTTGTCTGAGTAGTCAAGTTGAGAATTTTAAAACTCGCATTTTATGTCAGGATTGCTTTCTTATCTGTATTTTTAGGTGAGCTTTTGCCATCACTTGGCATCCATCGTTCGTTAAATTTTCACATTTTAATCTTCTCCTGTATAACCACTTAGCCAAATGAACTGAGACTTGGTAGGAAGTATCTATGGAAGGTCTTCTATAAAGATTACACATTTCGTCCTGATTCGTTAACAAACATGGCCACTACAGGCAATTCTTGTTTCTGATTGCTTAATAGAAGTGGTTACTGAAGCAAGTTTGACTGTACATGCTTATCTCATTTTCAATATTGTAATAATAGATATTTCGTTTGTAGTAACCAACCAGTTTAGCAGACCATCAACAAGAGCTCAACCTAGCCGGGTGAAAACAACCCAGATTCACACCAAGTTAAAGTGTTCTGATGGTGTGTCGGCTGGATTGTTTCATCAACACAACCTTATACACCCTGATAGTTGCCTAAGAGACACGTCTTATATCACCAGAAAGGACAAGATAACAGATAGTGATATCAGGACTCTGTTTAAGGTATTTATGATAGTTTTCTAAGGGACACGTCATATATCACCAGAAAGGACAAGATAACAGATAGTGATATCAGGACTCTGTTTAAGGTATTCATAGTTTACTAAATGTTTCCTGGAATCATGAAAAAAATTACATGTAGGTCCATGATCATTGTCGGTAAGTAATCTACAGATGATCATGCTCTGACACTCTGCACTCATCATCCGTGGGTCAACTGATAGATCAATCCAGATAGTCATGAAATATTTATTTGTGATTTTAAAACTTTTTAATAAGTACTAACCAATCAAATCATAAGTTTTAAATAGTAATAATTTCCTTCCAAATTAAATTGCTGAGAGGAGATAAAATTACCCATGGGTTATCAATGACGAATGCTATATCAACCAGTAAGATCGTATATTTCATAAGCTGTTCAATCTTTGTAATAGGAGAATTATAATGATGTTATGAAACTACTAAATCCAAATTAGTTACGTGACAAATCTGAAACATAGGGTTTCATATGAATTAACCCGTGGGTGATGAGTGGAGAGCTTCAGAGCGTGACCATCTGTGGGTTACCGAAGATGTTCCATAAAGGACACAGTATGTTATATCAAAACATCATGATGTTTATAGTGTTTGTCATGGATGCGAAAAAAGTATGATTTTATAGAAAGGACTGTTCATTATCTCACAGATTCCATATAGTGTCTTCTAACTAACATTTTTATCTATAGGTTTCTGGATGTTGTTCTTTACCACACACTCACTATAGGGTCTTCAATTCATTTCACATATTGACAGCCTTCTATTAATTATCTCCCCTTGAAAAATTGCTTCACATGTTTAATCCTCAATCTATTCTTTTGCTCAGCACAATAGCCTTTATAAAAAAAATCATGGTGAAAATGAGGTTGTTGCTGACATTGGTTCTCACATATTTTGCTCAAAATTATGCAATCTTTATTAATTAATGCTCTTTTATACCCTTATAGGGTTGACAGCATCAAACAAACATACAAATCAATCATACATTAAAACAAACATAATAATTATGCAGCTATATTGAGTCCACTCTCCTCAGTGCTAATGACTTTTGAATGAAAGAGGCAGCAAGTTACATAAGACACAGAGGATTAAAAAAATTCGAGATTTTGAATACGATTATTTCCCATCAATTTTGGGTATACATTTTCAATCTGGGTTAAAAATTCCTTTCTTAATAATTCGGTTTTTTTGGGAAATAAAAGAAGAAGTGCTCCTCTTGTAGTGTATTGATAAGAAAGGAAATGGATGTAAATGAACAAAAGAGACTATCTAGTATTACACCTAAGACACAAATTATAGTAAAGAAACATCACTTATTATTGCTGTTATACATCTCACAGTCACAGTAGGGTCTTCAACAATGAATGAGCGGTACGGTTTACTTCTGTCATTTTTATGTCACTTGTTGCAGGATTATCAAGAAGAAAACAAAATATAGGTGAAGTAATCTTACAAGTAAAACATGTACCATTATTTTATATACATAATGTTTAATTTTCACTGATTTTTTATGTTTGTTATTTGTATTGCTAAACCTATATAATTTAATTTGATTTGAATACATTTATTTCAATCGGATTGGCTAATCCGCCTTGAGAAAATTTTGGTTATGCTCAATAACCAGGGTTGGTATTGTGACGTCACCAACGTGTTCATCCGCCAACGACAAATTCAAATAGTCACATGGAATAATCGTAATTAAAATTGAGGAAACATTAAATTTTGTTGTATAAATTAAATTATAAGGAATATTTGAAATTGTTGAACAGGTTATACTTGCTTAAACTGGTTTGGACCCAAACCAGGTTATATCGTATAACCTGTTCAACAATTTCAAATATTCCTTAAATGGATAGTTTTAATTACAGTTAATTATGATATTGAATAAATACTGGGTATTTTTTCACTCTGAGTCGCCATTATAATGTCTTCATTTTTATCAAATTGTTTACAGGTTTCTGCTAATACTACTGCACTTAATAAATCATTTCAAAGATTAAAAATGTCAAGTACAGTGGACTCCACCAGTGGTAACGTAGGAGAGTTGACTGACGGGACTTTTGAGACTGTTGCTGATGCCTTACATCTACAGAACTCTGTTATTGGTATGGTATATTGGTGTTATATTCATTTATTATATTCTGCATTGGTGGTGTAATAGTTAGCGTGCGTGCCTCGAGTGCAGTAGATCGTGTGTTCGAGCCTTGAGCGTGTTTGCCTCGAGTGCAGTAGATCGTGTGTTCGACCCTCGAGCGTGCTTGCCTCGAGTGCAGTAGATTGTGGGTTTGAGCCTCGATCAGGTCAAACCAAAGACTTAAATTGGTATTTGTTTCTTCTCTGCTAAGCATTCAGCATTTAGGAGAAAGAGCAAAGACTGCTTGGTGCGGAATCAGGATAATATGTCAGAGTGGGGCGACATATCTTTCCATGGAGTGTTGTTTTAGTGAGCTAGCACTATAAACATCCAACTAAGCATAGTACAAAACAGACGTCATTATCATCTCATTGAAAACTAGCTTGTTCTCACCATGATATAGCTGAAAAATTGCTGAGTTGGCACTAAACAACAATCACTCACTCACTCATTTAATGTATACATTTAATTTTGTGAATGCAAATTTTCATGTCTTGAGGAAAAATTATATTTTTGTGGTTACATAAATTTGTTGATCACATGCTAGTCAGTACATATGGTGACTATATTCATGAAATTTTTATTTCATGGTTTGGTACTATCCACGAAATCAATATTGGTATTCCACGAAAAATAATGAATTCACAGTATATAATGGTGAAATGCAGTCAAACCTGCCTTAAGTGTTGCCGTGAATTATTAGTTGGCAGCTGATGTACACGGCCAGTTTATAACCCTGACAGTCTGGTTTTGCTTGTAATTTGAATTCAAATAACCGTTCACCTCTCTTACACATTCAAAGATCACTCAATGTTTATTTTAATACTGTTATATTTTCACTTCTGCTTTAGCAAATCTGGAATATGCATGTGCTCAGATTAGACAGATTAAATTTACATAAATTTCAGATATTGGGACTACTTTTGAGATTAACGTTACTCAGAATTCTGGTTTATTCAGAGTTCCATTTCTACATATTTCACTCTTTTGATTTTAACAGGAATGAAAAAAAATTATTGGTAATTATTAAGTTATTGCAAAAAAATAAAAAATCATGAAATAGTTTTATTTTTAACTAGGAGACAAGAAAATAGCACCTGCACCACCAGAGATTGTAGCTCAGATTATTGCAGAAACAGAAAGAAGGTTAAAAGGTCAAAGTCCATCAGTTACACCTACTCCAATCACAGAGCAGGTAAGCCATAGATAATTGTCATCTCTGTGTCAAGCAATTTAGTTTATACCTTTTTCACAGACATTGTTATTGAGATCCTCATTTTTATGTATAAAAACACAAATTTATACATGTTCAGTGAGTGAGTGATTGTTGTTTAATGCCAACTCAGCAATTTTTCAGCTATATTATGGTGAGAACATGATAATTTTCAATGAGATGATGATGATGATAAGATCCTCTTTGTACTAGACCAACACACTTAGTTGGATATTTATAGTGCTAGCTGACTGAAACAACAATCCTCAGATAGACATGTAGCTCCACTGGGACACATTATCCTGATTCAGAGACAACCAGTCTTTGCTCATGTAAGATCTTGTATCGCATATTTCACAACAAAATATAAATAATCAAAATGGTGTTGTTTCCATGATTGAAAAGAATAGAAGTTTGTTTGGTTCTAGCGAAGTTTTATCAACTTGTTGGCTTTGAATAAGAATAAACAGGAATGGTATTTTATAGATTATTTTGCAATTTTTACCTCTTTGGTATTGCTTATGGCAAATATGATTAATTAATTGTTGAAAAAAGTGTATGGGTATAGCTATACTCTTGTTAATTTTAAGTTTACCACTGACATAATAAAAAGTAGGTTGCTGTAACTTGTTTTTTGTAATTTCAGGCATCATCTCCTTCTTCTGTTTTGAGCCTTGACAATGTCCAAATAGATGTAAATACAAATGAAAATGCTGCTGCTGCTTCATCTCAATCTTCAACCAATGAACTAATCCGTGTTCCTACAGATAGCATCACTATGACAACACAAAAAGGATCATGGTTAGGATCAGCCGTATTGAAAGAAGAGAGGAAGGATAAAATAAAATCAGCAATTGACCCGCTGAGTGATCATGGGTCAGTATCGGAAGATACTCAAAGTGTGTCAAGTGCAGCGAGTGAGTTGGAGTCAATAAATCAATCTGACACGGACAGATTTCTGAAATCATTGCCACCATATAAAATGATAGATATTAATGATATTGTGCCTAAAGAACAAGCCAAAAGAAATTATTCACCGCCAGTTAAAGAAACATCGTTCAGACCTGTTAAACAAATATCACAGGATTCTAAAGCTCTTCTTCCCGATGATATTTATTCAACAGAGCTTACTGATTCAGGAATAGGATCTGAAGTTGTACAAGACTCAAATTCAGTTTCCATGGTTACAAGTACTCCAAAGAGATTTTCAAACATCAATATACCTCAAGTTGGACCGCTATTCAGTAAGAATATACGAGAAATGCCGTCAGCCAATAGAAGTTTGCATCAAACAGTAGATAAAAATGTCAAATCGGAAGAGCTGGAAGCTGTTATGAGAGAAAAGGCGAAACTTGAGGGTCAGCTTGAAATGTTAACAGAGGAAGCCCAAACTACCCTTCAAGAACGTGCAGAATTACAAGCTCAGGTCTCGTCATTGAAAATTAAATTAAAATCCTTAATTGATAACAATAAGCAAAGTGAAGTTGACGCTATGAAAATAGAATTAGATCGATTTAGATCAAGTCGGTCAATTTTGGAACAGTCCTTAGCATCGGCACAAAAATTTCTCGATGAAAAAGTTCTGGAAAGTAAAGGACTACAAGAGGAGTTGCAAATTTCTCAAGAATCAAATGATAAAATACAAAGTAAAGTAAAAGAACTTAGAGATGATATTAGGGCAAAAGAGGTTACGATTCAAGCTTTGAAAAATAAAATAGCAGAATTATATGTGGAAGTACAAAGTGGATTACAGTCAAAAATGGAGACAGAATCTGAAATGCGATCTGCTAGAAGTGATCTGAACTCTTTACTTAATACAAAAGTTTGGTACCAGCAACAGCTTCAAGCTGCCCATGAAGCAAGGTCAAAACTACAGCATGAATTGACAATGTTGCAAGGACAGGCAGCATCTCAAGGCAGTATCATTGAAAGGTTAAAAACAGACAATGCTAAATTAAGACAACAGATGAAAGAAAGTCAGCAGAAATCTTTGAAAGATAAAGAGATGTTAGCAAAGCATCTAGAGACGATAGAATCGGACATGATGGAACGTGAAGCAGCATTTCAAGATATACAAAGGGAGAGAACTATGCTGGAAAATTCTTTTGATGCAAAACTGCAGTCTGTTGATGACGAGAAGTCACGAATTCAAAATCTCATTTTATCGAATAATGATCTTGATGCAAGACTGGAAAAAGCACAGGCAGATCTGAAAAAGAAACAAAATCAAATTTTCAATCTTGAAAATGAACAAATTGAATTAATGAAAAAGCTAACATTGTCCCAGGAAAGTTTGATAGAAAGAGACAATATTGTTGAAGAATCACAACAAAAATTAATTGAAGTCGAAGCTCAGCTTTCATCCTTTCAGAAAAGTTTAGGAATGAAGGATTCTGAAATTTTACAGCTTAAGGAAGAAAAAGCTGCGACAGAAATAGCTTTGAAAGCTGCTCTGGAAGAAAAGTCATCTGTTGACAAAGCTTTGGAAAATTTAAGGGGTGACATGGGGAAAGTCGAGAAAAGTTTTAGATCAATGAAACAAGATTTGAATAACAAATCGGCAGAACTTGATAAAATTCAAATGGAGAAAAATTCACTACTAGTACAAGTTGAAGAATCTTCTAAATGTGTTAAAATGGAAAAACAAAAGGCTGAGGTCACTATGACTGAAAATAAATCTCAGTTAAAGGATGAACTTCAAAGTCAAAAAGTTCACTATGAAGAGAAAATTAGAGACTTGGAATATAGCATTTCTAATTTAGAAAATTTAAAGGACGAAAATGTGAAAGAAAAAGATAGTTTGAAAAATGAGTTGTGTCAGACTCTGGAAAAGTTGTCTCAGACTGAAAGTGAATTGGAAAAATTACAACAAGAAATAGAAACTTTGAAAGGCTCAGGAGATGGGGTAGCAAGTCAGGAGGTGATGAATGAAAATAAAGTCTTGAAAGATTCATTAGAAAACATTGAAAAGCAGCACAATAAAGAACTATCACGGCAAAAACAGAAATCTGAAAAATTAGAAACTGATTTATCATCATTGCAATCAGAACTTACAGACAGACAAGCAGTTTTTGATACAAATGTGGAATTGTTGAGTTCAAAACTAAGGGAGATAACTGGTGTAAAAGACCAATTAGAAACAGAGCTGGATATGGCAAAGAAAAAGTATGAAATAACCATGCTGGAACAACAGGACCAAGTAACTTCAGAATTACAGGTATGTGTATGAATTATGATAATAACTGTTAAATTAAAAAAAGGCCAAACAAATATTCATTTGGACGATAAAATGAAATTCTAAGACTATATGAATCTTGCCTTTAGAGACAACTAAAATATGGTCTTTCAAGACAGGTGGTATCGCAAAAGATATTTATTCTACATAGTTAATGAAGAGTAGTCCTGGGAATCAGTAAGATTTTAAGATTTTCAAGATCGATGATCAGAAAGTTAAAGGCGACCGATCATCAATGATCGAGCATAACCTTATGACAATATTTTGTAACTAGATTTACTCACTAACTTTAACCTTCTGGCAAGTTAAGTCAAAGGTTTAAGTATTTTATAGATGAACCTCACATATTTCATTGTTTAAATCTAAAACTGTAAACGTACACATGATGGACAACAGTATTAAACCTTGTATATGTAATAAGTAAAATGAACTCGTCCAGTGCATTACTTAAATATAGGATGGGTACATTTGAACTTCCCACACACATAAACAAGTTCATTTGAACAAATATTACCCAATACACACATGGAAAAGTTCTTTTGAAAAAGCTACACATATGAACAATGTCATTTGTGTAAGCTGCAAGAATTTTAAGTAATATTAGCATCATGTCATGAAATTGACTTGTAAAGTTGTGAATTGATCATCAATTCCGGAAACATTTTACGACTGATTTGTCGATCTGTCCAATGATAAACTACTACTACTACTAAAGAGTTGTGACATTTTAATGTGGTCTCCCAAATTAGACAGGTTTTACATGATGGTTTTTTTTCTCTTATATTGATATCCAATAGCTTTCCATATAAATTTCATTTTAGTTTTTATAGAATAAGAAGTGTTCATGGATTATTAAGTTCTATGAACTTGAATATAACATAATGTCTTAGTCGGTAAAATGTTTTGAAGTTAAGATTAAAAAGTGACTGGTATAAAATTGGTAACAGAAAACATTATTTGAAAAACGATAATGAAGAAAAATTGTAAATGCTGAAATAAACAGATAACACAATTCTATAATTACAAAATCATGCATTTCTTACAAATTAAATATTTCAAAATGAATAGGTATTTATATAAAGTAATTTATATATTTTTTTTTAAAGAAACTTGCCAGGGAGTTAGAGACTGTGATAATAGAGAAACAAAGATTAGAAAACCAGCTATTTGAAATTCAGAGAATAAAGTCGAAAGAAATAGAAGAATACCAGTCACAGTTATCTGCCCTTGATGAGCAGTTACAACTAGAGAGACAACAACATGAAGAATCTATGTCTTCTCAGGAAAACAATCAAAAACTAGAACTGGAATTAGAGAAAGAGAAAGGAAGAGTAGCAGGTACATTATATAATGTCTTGTTTGATAAGAATTTTCTGTTAGGAATGTGGTCTATAACCACATTTCTAACACTATCTCAGTATATCATGGTTGACAAATTTTTGTGGAGGAAACTTTATGAAAAATAAACATCAATCGTTGTTAAGTCACTGACAAACATTTAAAAATTTAATCCATTCTTTTGGTAGTTTTATTGGCATGTAAAAGCATTGACTAAAATATATTTTGTATGAAGCGCAGAATTTGTCTAGTACATGTACAAACAAGATCATCATCATTGCATTAAAAAGTACTTTATTCTCACAATCTGATGAAAATTATGTTAGATGTATGCTACATGAATTTAAGGAAAAGGCAAAGAGAATCAAACAGAAATAAATAGTGTTGTGATTGGATAATTTTCGAGTACGAAAGCGAAACTTGTACTCAATAGGTTGACCATAGAGCCATTACAAAATCTCATGTTAGATGTTTTTTCAGTGAGCTAGCACTATAAAAATCAAACTAAGCATGTTGGTCTAGTGCAAAGCGGACATCATTTTATTGAATATAACTTTTTCTCTCCATGATATAGCTGAAAAATTGCTCATATAGCATGAAACAACAATCACTCACTCATTATTTTCAGGTTTAATGCAGACTAACAGTTCATTAAAACAACATGTATCACAGTTAGAGGAAGCCCTAGCTAGAAGGGAGTCGTCATTGGTCGACGTACAAACACACATGGAGGGTTTAGTGAGGGAATGGCAAGAGGGGGAGGAAGACTATAACAAGAGGATACAAAATTTAGAGGAGGTTCTTCAACAAGAGAAAGATGGTCAGAGAGAATTAAGAAAACAGGTAAACTTGTGTACATTGACATTGTTAACAGACAATGCTGTGTCAGCATGATTTGGAAAGAGAGGTAATCCTGTCTGTTTCACTTAAAACTACAAAAGCATGTTAGCTTTGATTCAACCATAAACATTTTGCAGTTATGATTTAGAATGGGATGTCATTTTCCATCTGTAGACATCATTTTGGAGGTTTGTCAAGAAGAGAAAAATAGGATTTCTGAAAACAGGTAAACAAAATGAATGCTTTGACATTGTAAACAGACAACATGTGTCTGCTTGATTTGAAAAGGGAGGTGATGAAAATCATATTATTTATTATTAAAACAAAGGTTCTCCTCCCTGTGACATAGGTGACCTTATCTGATTTTGGTTTTCATGCTCCCAAAGACTTTAAATGATTTGGTTTTCAAATATTTTGGCTTTGAGCATATACCTGATTAATGTTATTCCAGAAATGCATTGTCTACACTTAATTTTAATGTTTCTTTTCAGATTGGATTAAAAATAACAGAAAATAAAAAATTGAAACGAAGACTGGATACTACAAAAATAGAAAAGGAGACTTTGCAACAGGATATAGATCAAGTCACGCAGGAAAAATCACAACTTATAACTTCTTTGGACCAGTGGAAGCAGTCACAGTTGGGTGACCAGTCACGACTGACTGATCTAGAGGGAGAAAATAAGATATTAAACAGAGAACTGGAGCGTGTTAGAAGGGACTTAGCTGATAACATGGCCAGGGAACCAGTTCTACAGGAACAGATTCAGGTACCAATATGTTTACAATATAGTATAACTAATTATCCTGTTGATTTTTGTACTGTAAAGATGTATGATATTTAATTAAGGGAGAATGAATACTATATAAGTGGGTTTTTTTTGTGAGCCAAGTTTCGTGATTTTCTTCCAAATTGGTGGAATATTTTAGCAGTATTTAATTTTCATGATCCTGAGTTTTAACCAAAATCAAATTTTGGCATATTGACCATTAATAACATTATCTGAATTGTTTGACCAACAATTCAAAATAGGAAATGTTCTTAAATAAATTGAGTAAGAGCTTTTTGTGTGCAATCAGCGGTATTTTAAAATTGTATCTCTTAATTACTATTAGCACTTTATTATTTTTTTTTAAATCAAATAAGTGTGTTAGTGTGGTATAGATTGAACATCTTCATCATTACACCAAAATGTAACTTCTTCTCGCCATGAAATTGCTGAAAAATTGCTCATTGGCATTAAACAACAGTAATTCACCCATGTACAAAAGTGACTAAAATTTAGACCATATGATATTTTGATGATTTCAGAGCCTACAATGGCAGCTATCACAGAAGTGTAAAGAGATAGAATCTATACAGGAACATATAGCATTATCAGAACAGAGACAGAATGGAGAGATCGAAGACTTGAAAAAAAGTTTACTGGTATGTTCATGTTAAGTTCTGAATGGCTATTTGTTGCTCCTCTGCTAATTATTATGAAGTGTGACCTGTAGATTCTGAACCTCCTTGGGCCCAACTTTTGTGTTCAGAATTGATTGATTTATACAGATTAAATTATGAAAGATTTCCTACATTCTGACTTGATATAAAGTTCGGTTTATACAGAATTCTGTTTTATTCAGGATTCAGTTTAGACAGATTTCACTGTATCATTCAGGGGTTAAATTTAGAACAAGGCCTAATTGGCATGGAGTCAAAAACTGTATTGCCAGTCCGAATGATATGTCCACTATGATGTGGGGGGGGGGGTCTATGATGTTTCTTGAGTAAAAGTAAAATCAAGTTCAGTGTACTGATGTATTACAAACAGGCAACACACAGTATTTTTTTTTGGTCAAGATTTCACTTAATATAAAATAAAATTTGGTATGAAAAGTATTCAACTGCTTCCATCATTTTATTTAAAAAATAGATAAATAAATAAAATTAAAAAAACAAAAAATAAACAGAGAAACACAACATTTATTATATATGGCTTTAAAAAGGTATTCTTTGTCAAAAATAGAAATCAATAAGAATTACAGTGTAACAATTTCTCTCAAAATATTTATATTACAGTAGTCCCTCATTTATAAGGACACCTCTCTTATCAGGACAGATTTCAGATGCACTGGTTTATTGAAATACAGTCAAATCTTCCAATGTGGTCACCTCTATTAAACAGTCACCTGTATCAAAAGGTCACCTTTTTCTTGTCCTGTCATAGAAAATGTTATATGAATTTAACCTCTTTTAAGAGGTCACCTGTCTTATGCAGCCTCATTTTCTTTGTCCCAAAAGTGACCTCTTAATACAGGTTTGACTGTACTATAAAATTGTCCTCCTCAAGAGAGGTGGCCTTTTATCTTTGTAGAGAGGGGTTACTGTACCAACATATATAAATGTCTACATGTATTTTATTTGGTTAGGAAAGTCAGTCTGAGACGGAGGCCTTAAGGACTGAGCTGACCACAGCAAGACAAGAGAAAGCTAACTACCAAGCTAAGGTTACAGAGCTAAGGACCACATTGAAAGCTTCAGTACAACATCATAAGGTACATTACCAGCAAATCTTGTTATAATTTTTACAGTCATTTCCGTCAAAAATACAAATTTTTCAATAGCCACTGGTCATAATAACTCTAGAACTACAAAAGTAAACAAAATATTAAACATAACTAGTATTTCTCCAAAAAATCTACTTCTTCTTTTTCTTACTTAAAACATTGACATTCAGTTTTAGCTGATTGTACTTTTAACTGCAATAAGATGAAATAAGGGTTGATAAAATATTCATTTAGTTTCAAGGGGACGTCATGGTTGTGTTTCTGTGGTAGTTGAGTTAATATCTACTTATGCAATTCATGTCTATCACCACTAATATTGTGAGTGTGAATCTCACTCATGGCCGATACATACTCAATAGAAGTTTTATGTGATAAAATTTGTTAATAGTGACTTGCGACTGATCAATGGGTTTTTTTTCAGTTTCCAGTGTCCTCCACCAACTGAATGAATGGCATGACATAACTGAAATACTCTCAAAATATTAAAGTTAGAAAATTATACATTGCATACATTTTGACATATTTCTATTCTTAAATCAAAGCCTCAATCTGTACAGTAGTAGTAAACCTATCTAGACTAATCTCCAGACAACCTCCTAGGAATCTCCTGTTATCTAACCAGCCTCCAAATAACTGGGGAGGATCCATAGACACCACACAGATTATACAGAAATCCATTAATTGAAAAATATTACAATTAGGCCATACAAAGTTAATTTCTTGGTTCTCAGGCCCGCCCGCATGTGGAAATTCGTCGCCGCATTGCCGATTTTTTTGCAATAATAAATAGTAAAAAAAAAATGTTTAATGCGGTAGCGCTGCCCGTACGGAAAAAACAACCGCATCCGTTTTTCTCTTACATCGCGTGGTCGGTGAAACGCTTTAAAACGCATCATGCTTAAATGAGATTTAAAGCATCGTTATGACAATGTATAAATAAAAAACGTGTTTCCGTTTGACATTTAGACAAAATGTCAATCGTTTCTGTGCAAATTCGGCACAAATGTTTGCCAGTTTTACCAGGAAACATAATAGGGGGCTTCTCCGAAGCTTGTACCTTATTGGAATTGTTTACGGAGATAAAAAAAAATGGTACGTTGGGACCAGCGGATTGGACGTTTCCATAAAAATTAACCACTTGTGATGTTTCTGCCACCATCGGAAGAAATAAAATTGAAATTTTCAATAAAGTAATGAAAAGATTTATACATTGCCATATTTTTCACAAAAAAAAAAAGAAAAAATGCCTCCCTCATCACTTTTTACAGCAGTAAAAGGATAAAAAAAAATGCCGCCCTCCCTCATCAATTTTGACAAAAAAGGGCCTGAGAACCAAGTAATTAACTTTGCATGGCCTTAGATATCACAGTTATTCTACTCCTATAATGCATAACCCTAATTAAGTGTTAGGATGCCCCTTTTGCCACAAAAAAATTTATCAAAATTATATTCCAATTACTGTGTATACAGTAATATCTTACTTCTTACACACTTCTAGGAATATCATTGGTTTAAAGTGATCACGTGGATTTTTAATACACGGTTAGTAGTAGTGTTATCTCCCCTTTTTCTTTCAAAACAAAGATGATGTTGAACGAGACGCCGCATGTTTCGCCCTGACAACAGACGTTGAAATCATAAACAAATGTTTTTTGTTTTTTTTTAAATATTACAATAAAATAATATTGACCTGAGTAAGTTTGTCCCCAAATGTTGGTTCAATGACTGGACCAATGTAACATTCCACAAGTCACCAAATATTGTTATAGCGACACATATGAATCACTTACACACAACATAAAAATTACATATTTATTAGTTTTGATGCAGTTACATCTAAATCCCTCATTCAAAGGTAATCGGTAAGATATATTCATTACACAGTGTGTTAGTGACCTAATACGATATATACAGGGTCAGTAAATTAAATATGGAATTTACTGACCCCGTATATATCGTATTAGGTCACTAACACACTGTGTAACTAATAATATGGGGTTATTGCATTAATATTGATAAATATTGTCCCAAGCAGTATTTTATATTACACAAGCTTATGATTGCAATATGACATACTCTTGAGGTTCAATATTCATGCAATAATCCTTTACAACAGGATTTTTTCATGATTTTTAAGTATCTTATTACATAAAAGTGTAATACTGAACTAGTTCCTGTAAAAATTCATATTTAAACTAATGCAATACATAAATTCTGTACATTTATTCAATATTTGCTGTTGAAGGAAAAAGAACATCATATGGTCAACTTCTTTTGTTGATCAATAAAGTCCTTCACTTGTTGTCAGTCTACTCTTATCGTTTCCACAACAAATTTGTTTGGTATAATTTCTGCAAATTCAGCATTTTATAGGAGTCTGGCAATATCGGCTTCCACCATTTTGAATTTACCAAACAGTGCACTATTATCAAGACCCAATTTCGCATCGCATCAATACTTTTCAGAAAATTATGATACTTTACATACAAGTAAGAATATATTTTTGCGTGATTGCATTCCATTAAAATGGATAGAAAATATTTATTTCTATATAATAATAATGTATATTTTACCTATCTATTTCTTTTAGTTAACAAAACGGATGAATTCTGGAAGTAGAAATAATTCTGAGGAGACCAGGGATGTTGGAACACAAGTATTAGACAATGATATCTTAATACCTCCTTTGCCATTTGATCTTGAAGTTGTTGAAAAACTGATACAAGATACTGGGGTAAAAGCTCTAGAAAGCAAGTAAGTATGTGATGATAATAAAATACATGTAGTGTGTCATCTAATTTTCTGATGGAGATCTGGTATAATGTTTTTGATTGGTTCATCTGTCATGTCACTTAACTAGTTCATTCATTTCTTATTTGATTTTCTTCAAATTTTTGTGGAAGCTTTCTATAACCAATGCCCAGAGGAAGTTTGAATAACAATCATTTTTAAAAAGTTCATACAGTACTTTCACTTCCTTTTGGGAGAAGAATTTTCCACTGGTGGCATAAGGGATGTGAGCTTTGTGATCACTCTTTTTTTTCTCTCAATTTATACATTATACTCTTAAAAGATGTTTGAAGTTGCAAAGAAAAAATTATGATATCAAAATAAAAAGTACTAGGTAGGGCCATAAAAAGTTAATTTCTTGGTTCTCAGGCCCGCCCGCATGTGGAAATTCGTCGCCGCATTGCCGATTTTATTACAAAAATAGTTTAAAAAAAAAAAATTAAATGCGGTAGCGCTGTCCGTACGGAAAAAACAACCGCATCCGTTTTTTTCTCTTGTATCGCGTGCTCAGTGAAACGCTTTAAAACACATCATGCTTAAATGAGATTTAAAGCATCGTTATGACAATGTATAGATAAAAAACATGTTTCCGTTTGACATTTAGACAAAATATCAATCGTTTCTGTGCAAATTCGGCACAAATGTTTGCCAGTTTTACCAGGGAACATAATAGGGGGCTTCTCCGAAGCTTGTACCTTATTGGAATTGTTTACGGAGATAAAAAATGGTACGTTGGGACCAGCGGATTGGACGTTTCCATAAAAATTAACCACTTGTGATGTTTCTGCCACCATCGAAAGAAATAAAATTGAAATTTTCAATAAAGTAATGAAAAGATTTATACATTCCCATATTTTTCACCAAAAAAAAGAAAGAAAAAATGTCTCCCTCATCACTTTTTACAGCAGTAAAAGGATAAAAAAAAATGCCGCCCTCCCTCATCAATTTTGACAAAAAAGGGCCCTGAGAACCAAGTAATTAATTTTGCATGGCCTAGATAAACTATATAAAACATGTTACTCAATTTATACTCTTTCTTTACAGACCCTTAGATAACTTACAGACTTGTTTAAGTTCACTAAGATCACAGATATCAGGACTTCAGAAACAAATGGATGTCCATACACTGAGTATTGAGACATCAACAGACTCATGGAAGTAAGTACAAGATTACAATTGTATAATCCAGACTCTACTGCATCAGGTTTGCATCCCTTACACAGAAAATGGTATTGTGGTTTTTAATGGAAACATACACACACACAAATTGGTGTTGATTACTGTTAGCTATATCTTGGTTATCACACTTATAAGGGGAGATGAGCCCAGACAGATATAATGAACTGATCTGTGATATTGGTGTTAGTTAGGTGTTTGAAATTTTTAACACATAAGGTGCTACAAACCATCCAACATCAGTTTGCTGTTCTACATTTCACAGTTACAGGAAGGTATTCAACAATGAGCATAGGTCATACCCTAAAATGAGTGTGAAATGCCCCTCGTCAGTAGTTGAGCCGTATTCTTTACGTCTGTTGATAATCGCTACATCTTGGAAGTCCTTTTGATGACTTTTGGTATATAGAATTCATACATTAAAAAACTTCTAGATATGAGATAAGAACACCTGTCCCTAAAAGGAAATATTTCCCAGTTCCCTAGACTGCCCTAAATATTTAGGTTCATGTACATGTTCCCCACCATTAAATGAAGTAGGGGCCATTGTGATCGTGATCGTATGGTAGTTGGATTTACAACTACCTGTGCAATTGTTGCCTATCACCACTAACGTTGTGAGTTTGAACCCCGTTTATGGCAAGGTATACTCGATACAACATTATGTGATCAAGTTTGTCAGTGACTTGCGACAGGTTGGTGGTTTTTTCCAAGTACTACGGTTTCCTCCACCAATAAAACTGACCATCCATGATATAGCTGAAATATTTTTGAAAGTGGTGTTGAACACCATCAAACAAACAAACGATTAAATTAAGTAGCCATATTGTTAACATTCCATCCAGTAGCTTTTCAAACTAGGGTGAACATTTTCAATTGAAAAATAAATTTTATATGATATTTTTCAGTATTGTAGAGAATCAGGTTCAAGAATTGAGGCAGGTCGTTAAGACAATAACAGACACAGCTAACAGTACCATGACAACTACCTCTATATCTGCTGCTGCTATAGATACAGATCATGTGACCAATGGTGTGTTCAATGTGTAAAATTGTTCTTTATCATAATGAATCTTTGTTACTATGGAAACAGAGATCATGTGACTAATGGTGTGTTCAGTATGTAAAATTGTGCTTTATCATGATAAATCTTGGTTATTATGGAAACTGTCGTCTGCTGGGATACATGTGGGAGCAATTATCATATACATTTTGTTCATGTGTTGTGTTATAAGATTTGAAATGCAATAATGATGAATAAATATGAAGTCAGAAAATCATATTGTAAATATGTGTTGTCTAAAAACCATGAAAATGTTATATAATTACATTCCTCTTGTGTGAGGCTACTCCATCTTAAGGACGGCATTCATCACCATTTTGTAAAACCAAAATTTATTTCATAACTCAATGTTGTATTTTATATATTTTAAGAAATCTCCTTTGAGAAAATTTGCAATTCTAGGGCTGTTTCATTCACATTCAAATGTTGTTTTTTATTAGTCTAAATGCATTTGTATTGAACAAATCCAATTTATCAAATTTTCTGTTTTGCATATACACCGAAAATTTGATAAATTGGATTTGTTAAATTGCAGTCAAACTTGAAGACGTTTGTTTTTGCTGTTCTCAAAAATAACTTTTAATTTACTATATTGTTTAGAATATTATTATGGTGCCAAATTAATGGACATTATAGATCATACATGTATATTTGTTTTAATTTGTTTTATAATTAGTATAATTATTAAGGAGTTGTGTTATTGTATAAATATTTTTTTTGCTTTGGAACATAATATTATATAAATGTGTTCACTTTTTTATGTAAATTGTTTAAAATTGTTTCTCTCACTTGCGCTCCTTTACAGACATATTGCAGCATGAGAGATCTAAAGAAAACTCACATGAGAGCAACCCTATGTTATGTATGTTTAGTGATATGGGTTAGGGTTAGGGTGTTTCACGCCACTTTCAACAGTATTTCAGTTTTATTGGTGGAAGAAACAGGAGTGCCCAGAGAAAACCACTGACCTGTCACAAGTCACTGACAACGATATGATAAAAATGAGTTATGACCTTTTTCGAACTGTCAGATTTCTTGCAGCAAACAAACCAGTTTGATTTTAAATTATAATGCTTTCATAAGCACCATTTTCATTGGACGGTATTGGTCATGACATAGGGTATCTCTTATGTGACCTGTAGTTGGGTTTCTTTAGATTCTCCCACTCATACAATTTACAGTGGAACTTGTACAATCTAACATCTGAGTTTTCAGACATCATGTGACATCTGACAAAAATTTACGGCTACAAAGTATTTCTGTTAACTAACATAATATCTGAGTATTCCAACATCCTGTACAATCTGACACATTTCCCTGGTCTCTTGGTGTAACGGATTAGACAGGTTCCTCTGTATTAGTAAACGGGAGCAAAGGAGATATATGATTTTGATCAGATTGCCATTGATACGTATGGTTACTTATAGCATTCTCTAGTAGAAATGTATTTATTTGTATTGTCATATTCCACAGGCATTAAGGGTCATCATACCTGCAGTCATATCGTAGCTCTCAGTGCCTGTCAACATTTTAAGTAGTAGGTTTGATTACTGCCCCTAGCTAAGGTTTACTCGATACAAATTGTGACAGGCCGTGGTTTCCTTATTGGGACTGCGGTCTACTCAACTAAGAAAACACCCCGAGGAATATCTTGGTACGCCATATAGTAAAAAATACAGGTCGTTGGCTTTCAATGTTGTTTTTGCCCTAAATTTGTATTTAACAGTATATACATATCTATAATAAACAGGATAACTAATACCCAGTGCCTGATTTCCCTATAGGCTTGGTAGGCTGAAGCCTAGGGCCTCAACATCTAGGGGGCCTCTGGTCAAGGTGTGTAATATTTCTTATACATGCTGTCATAACCCTTATGTAATTTTACTTGTACTCCATTTCAGAATAATAAGGTCAATAAGTCAACATTAGCATTGATTTCTGTGTTGATTTTGTCCTTCCATACAAGAAGTGAGATAGAAAAGGGTGGGGATTCATTAGGAGGGACCTCACAAGTAGAATAGCCTAAGGCCTCTCTTTATTTAAATCCGGCACTGTTAATATGTCTCTTTGTTTATCAATAATCATCTTTAATAGTTTGAATATTTAAATGACATTTTAAAATAAAAACTTTTGAGTAGTTAAATATTTACATATTCATAATTAAGTGCAATTTTAGTATTAGACATTTTTGTACATATTTTATTCATATTTATGTATATTTAAGCAAACATCATACCATTAGCACAAGTCTCTAGGAGAGTATTGATAATGAACATTTTCCGTGCAATGAAATCAATATTGATAGACATCCCCCTTTCTTTTTTATTTTAAATGTGGTATTTTAAGAAAGATGGTCTCATAAGAGAGTTGATTGATAAAGATAATGAAGTGTTGTAACATTTTAAAGTGGTATCACATTTCACAAGTTTTGCTGTACCTTATATAAAAAATCTATGCATATTTCTCTGTTGTTTTTTTTCACTTTTACAAGAATTCTTTTTGTTGTTGATATCTATATCTATATACATGTACTGTTGTGTTTTTAAATTGTCTCGATTTACTAGAAACATGAAACAGAATTGAATTATCTCCCTTTATTAATTTGCATTTAAACATAATTAAGTTATCTCCCTTTATTATTTTGCGTTGTTTGGTTTTTATCTGGTATCATTCTTTTTTTTCTTTCTTTTTTTCTACTTTTTTTATGCAATAAGCATAGTAAAAATTTGTGAATTTCGTCAGTTATTAATTTGTAAACTTTATGAAGAACAGTATTTTAATGTAAAATAGATTTTCATTACAATTGCTTAACTGTACATGCATTTTCAACCATATAAAACAGAGATAAAAATATTTAGTGCATTTTGTTTTTAGGGTTATGTGGGAATTTTAATTAGAAAATATGATATATCAAGCCTTCAAGAACTCCCATAATCGGGAACCCACGGCTGATTACACTACGACTACTCTGGGGGTAATCTGAGCATGATCAGCCATGGGTTACCGATGATGCATGAACTCTTGTTAGATAGTATATTGCAACATACATGTACTCAGGCCAAAAAAAAAAAAAGCTGAAATTTTATTTCTGTTTTAAATGAATTATTTATTTGATGTAAAAAATGTTATTTATTTGTGTATTTTTTTTTCTTTATAATATGTGGATGTCAAGAACTACAAAATCAAACATATTTCACTACTTTTTGTCTACATTTTTTTTATTAAATTCTGTCTCCTACCTCTTGAAGCATTTTTTCTTTTCAAATTCGAAATCAAATCTATATTTATTTTTTCCCATATTTTTAATTTACAAAAGAAATCCATAGCTTTTCAGACAATCTTTAAAATTGTAAGGAATTAAACAATTATAATATATTTTTGCTTGCAATTTTTTTTAAATTTTTTATAGAAAAAAAGAAGGCATATGCTAATGACTGGTAGACCTATAGTTAACATAAAATTTAAGACTTGAGACTATTATAGCAGTGATTCAGCTAGACACTGGTCTCAGGCCATTTGCCCACCTAATTCTCAAATTGCCCTGAAATTAGTTTAATTATTAAAGAATGCCCTGAAGAAATTTTGATAAAACTGGCAGTTGTCCTTAAGATTTCTAAGTCTAGCTGAACACTGGATAGTTTTTACGTTCAGTGCCATTCTGAGAATTTTCTTGCCTATTTATACTTCAAAATATGGATCATTTTTTTATATATCAAACCACTTTTATATAACACTGATAACATAGACAGAATCTTTGATACGTTTTTCTCCACTTGTATTTTTTGTATGATCTGATTCTTACGTCTGAATCCTTTACAAATCCTGTGTCTATTTTCTTATTGTATTTTAAACTTGTGATGTGATTTACAAATCCTGTGTCTATTTTCTTATTGTATTTTAAACTTGTGATGTGATTGTGGGTCGATGAGACCAAGTAAAAATAATATTTTTTTCACTGAGGATTAGAAATGTGTTGTAAATTATGAACAGAAGGTTTAAACAGTTATGGCTAACAATTCTATCAATAATCAACAAAACAAACAACTAACTCTTACCTCAAATCGTTGAACACAAATATTTGTTTTTTCTATAAATTTAACAAGTTTTGGCAAAATTACAGAAACATCCAGAGAGGAGTTGCAGTAATGTATAGAAAAATTGGAATTAATTTCATAAATTTTTAATCATTCATTTTATTTGCCACAATTTCTTGTCGTTGTTGGGTTTATTTGACCTGTAATTAGTATATTTTCGGAACAAGTGTATTTGATACATTAATTGGATTAACATTTGATCGATTTTATACCCTCTTAAAAGTAATCACCTCAAATCTAATATCTTTTTGGGATAGCCTAGTTCATTTTTGTTACGATACTGCTTTTGTTGAAATCTCTTTATGGTTTTTCGAGCAAATGTTGGAGGGATAAATAATAATTTATTGAAAACGTTTTGAAAGTCTGTTAAAAATAAAATTGTTTTTGCTTGGTCTATTTCTTGTTTGTTATGTTAAAGAGTTTGTTATTTTTTATTTGGAAAATAATAATAAAATTGATGGAAAGGACAATATTGTTGTTATTTTTACATGTATATCACAATAATTTAATTTGATGTGAATACTGAAATCTGATTGGCTGATCCTCCTGGAGCAACATTGGTTATACTTTATAACCTGGGTTGGTATTGTGACATTGCCAACATATTCAATTGCCAACGACAAATTTGAATTTTGAAATTATGAAATAATCGTAATTAAAATCGAAGAATCATTAAATTTTGTTGTAAAAATTAAATTATAAGGAATATGTTCAATTTTTGAACAGGTTGTACTTGCATAAACTGGTTTGGAACAGATTATGCTTTTCATAAAGAGTAAACTACCGCAAACCATGTTATATCGTATAAAGTTGTGAGTTCGAACCCCGTTCATGGCAAGGTGTACTTTATACAACATTATGTGATAAAGTTTGTCAGTGACTTGTCACAGGTCGGTGATTTTCTCCGGGTACCCTGGTTTCCTCCACCAATAAAACTGACTGCCACGATATAACTGCAGTATTGTTGAAAGTGGTGTTAAACACCATAAATCAAACCAAACCAATGATTTAGTTTTCCTGTACTGCTATAAAGCTAAATGATGCAAGAAAAATTGAAAGATCCCATAACGGGTAATGAGAAGATGTAAATCAAAGGATACACAATACAATGGTGAAGATGTAAATCAAAGGATACACAATAGAATGGTGAAGATGTAAATCAAAGGATACACAATAGAATGGTGAAGATGTAAATCAAAGGATACACAATACAATGGTGAAGATGTAAATCAAAGGATACACAATACAATGGTCAAAAGAGAAAAAGAACAAAAAGACAAACGATGATCTACACAAAAATGTCATGAATGAGGAAGAAAGGACATGGTTGTGATTACGACAAACGGAACGTATCCATGGTCATTTGCTGCACAGTAATAGTGAACCAAGTCATATTGACGAATGTAACACTTTCATGTTAATTTTTAACCAAAACCTTCCTTGTTCACCACCATGATATATCTGAAATATTGTTGACAGTGGTTTTAAACATCATAACAATTTCTTGTTTAATTATCAATTATCAGTAAATAACATGTAGACACGCTAGATATAAATAACAACAAAATAGTTGTCTATGATTTATTACTACGATCTTAAAACTAAATAACAATTAATAAAATGAAACCACAAAATGTGCATTCCACTGATAATGCTGGCTTATTACGAGACATTTGCACTTGCAATCAAAACAAATGTAAAAAAAACACCATTAAATATGCTGTTCACAAATAAGCAATACTAAACTGTAAACAATAAAAATGTCATCAAAATGTATGATCTACATTTCTTGTATAACAAAATTTACAGAATATTTCTTTTTATCACATAAGTCATGATATGGATGTAAATAACATCAAGGATGTTTGTCTAGAATCTACAAATGTCTTGGATAGTGAGAAAAAAAAAATTTCAGATTCAACGGACATCTTGTATATTTTATTTGATCTATTCTGCACTAACTATTCATGATAAGCAGACTAACAGATTCAAATTCACTTGGCGAATGTCCCCTCTAAAAACAATCATCTATTGTTAAATTAATTAACACTATTTTCTTTATAATTGTTTGATTCGTCTAATTACTACTTCTCATGAGATTATAAGGGGTTTTCCCCACCGGGCACTGCCTTGGACCAGATGG
This sequence comes from Gigantidas platifrons, assembly GCA_002080005.1. Lineage (NCBI taxonomy): Eukaryota > Metazoa > Mollusca > Bivalvia > Mytilida > Modiolidae > Gigantidas > Gigantidas platifrons. Next base: position 186,170 of record MJUT01031243.1, read on the forward strand.
TGACGTTAGGACTCCTCGTCTACCAAATGTATACCCTGGCCTCTAACATAAAATCCTACATCCAAATTTGCATAATTAGTTAAATCCTACATCCAAATTTGCATAATTAGTTGACACATTCATCGTGCAGAGTGTACATATCAAACAGTAACATTTACTTGACTCTGACCTCATTAAAATGTAAAATTGATAGCGTGCATTACTTTGACCTCATTAAAATGTAAAATTGATAGCTTGCATTACTTTGACCGCATTTCTATCTTATGAATTTGTTCAATTTGTATCCTTGAATGAATAGGTCAACTGACTTTGACATTATCACAGACAATTCATTTTCTGCTTACCCTTATAGAGCACCCGTGTTCACCCCTGTTTATTGTGGGGTTTGTCTTGCTCAATCTTTATTTTTATGTGTAGTGTTTTATTCAATCATTGTATGTCTTTTTGCCCTATTTCTTTTAGCCATTGTATTGTCTGTCCTTCGAATTACATCTTTTGATTACGGTGTCCGCGTTTGTTATCTTTTGATTACGGTGTCCGTGTTTGTTATCTTTTGATTATGGTGTCCGTGTTTGTTATCTTTTGATTACGGTGTCCATGTTTGTTATCTTTTGATTACGGTGTCCGTGTTTGTTATCTTTTGATTACGGTGTCCACATTTATTATCTTCAAACTTTTATTATTCTATTTCTTTTGTGTACAATTCTTTAGATAGGTTTGTTGTTTACCAGTACTAAACCACACATTTGTAGAATCTACACATTCAGTCTTCAGTTGTTCATGTCGGCTAATAATAACAATCACCCAGCCTGGACAAAATTTTCAAATATTTCATGATATAACAATATTGGACCCAAACATTAATTTTCAATATGTGACAACTTCTCTGATGATTTTCTTGAAATGATTATGTTACTCACCATACAAGGTTTAAAAATATGAAATTATAGATTCAAAATCAGATCTAATTTTTGGATTAAATGTTTATCCTATACTATGTCATAAAACAAGGACAATTAGGAAAAGAAAGTTTATACTTATCTGCAGTTTCACAATTTTTATTTCTAGTTTGCATCTATAATGATTGATTGATTGATTATTGATTAATGTCCAGCGATCTTTGTTATGAAGAAATAGCTTAATTTCTCATTAAGTAATTAATTATAAGGAGGATTAATTGTGAAGAAAGTGACTTGATTTTTTTATATTTTTGGTGTTTAACGCCACTTTCAGCAATATTTCAGCTATACCATGGCGACCAGTTTTAGTGGTGGAAGAAGCCGGAGTACCCGGAGAGAACCACCGACCATGGGCAAGCAACTGGTAAACTTTATCACTTGTGGCTGCAAGTTGAGTGCACCCTTTTTGTAATTTACAAAGCCGGGTGCGAACCCACGCTGTATTGGTGATAGGCTTGTATGAGTTATGTGAAGAAATAATGTACAAACATAATAGACAGATAGAAAAAGTCACTTTGTATAATTAAAAAAGAAAGTTGAAAGAAAAATTACTAAATTCATACTTTTAAATGTGGAAAATAATTTGTATGAGAGTGCTATGTGACCATCTGTTATTTTAAAATTTATTTTATAGATTTTCATTCATAAAATTATAACACTTTTCTTTAAAACAACTTCTAAGTGAAAAATTACAAATCCCAATAGCAAAAACTGAACTTTTTAAGAAACTTTTACATACTCTGGGCCAAAGCTATGGAATGAACTTCTGTTTTCGATACGGCAAGCTTCTACTCATAATGCATTTAAAGCAAAAGTTAAGTCTCATTTTAAATGATGATGTACCATAAATTACCATTAAATGTTAACTAAATATTTTGTGTATACTTATTACAATGTATTGCTTCTTGTGTATAACTTTTTATATAGACTGTATTTTACAATGTATATTTTAATATGTTGACGAGAGCCTCAGGGAAGATTAGATTAACTAACTGTGTAACCCTCTAAAAGAATTTATTATTATTATTATTATTATTATTATCTTTATACATCCAGTATATCTTCTCTTATAAAAATCACATAGAGTTACATTTCATCATAATACATGTACCTATTTGTTTGTAGTTGTAAACATTCTTTCAATTAAAATACTCAATTTTTTTCTAACACATTCTAAACAAATCTATAAAATTAGTTATTAAAGTAAATACAACAACAAAAACAATTAAACAAATTAAACAAAATGTTGATTCCGTAATTAACAATTGCACAAGAGCTTTTCCAAAAATAATTATATGGAGCAAGGGGTGGGGGGTTTGGCTAAGGTTATTCAAGAATATTTCATAGTGGAAATTAGAAAAATTATATATTCCCATACCCCACAATTCCCATAATTATTTACAGAAAAGCCCTAAGCAACAAAAACATGAACACATTTTGTATAACATCATATTCACAAATCGTCACCAAAACATAGCACCCGTCTATAAAATATCTTTCAACATATCGTCATTTAAAATATTAGCGCTATATCGGACGGACCGAGTTGTCAACATTTTTATCTATAAAAAATTCTCAGTTCTTTGGAATTTTAATATTAAGGTGGTACCTAACACTACAGGGAGATAACTCTTTAAAATCAGTTGAACGTTTTGATCATATGATGTTTGTATGCAGATTTCAAGCATCTCGGTGATCAAAACCACATAGAGAAAAGCTGTTATGTGGCTAGTGAATTTATAGCTCTGAGTCTGTTGGTTGGAATTTGCTAAAATTTTGATATTTATTACAGTGGATATATTCAAACACACTGCCAAAAAAATAAGAAAATTAAACGAGCAGATCAAATTTTACCTGAAGTGTATGGTACCACCTTAATGTATTATTACTAAAGACTATATTTATAAAATATACTAAAAATGCTTAGCTAAATTAAAATATGTATATAATATAATGTAAATATATGAGTAAAATTTAACACTGTAAACAAGAACATAATATAAAACTAGAGGCTCTGGAGAGCCTGTCATCGCTCACCTGGTAATAATTGGCAGGGTAAATCCTTAGGAACGTGAAGTCTAACAAAGATTCATATTTTCTTGCGACTTAAGACACAATTTGCTTACTATTGAATGTGTGCTCCATAAATTCTGAAAACCTAAAGTCAAAATTAAAATCTCCCATGGTAAGTATATTAGACTGCTTAAGTTTTAATTCTTGAAGAAGGTTATCAACAAGCATATTTTTCAAGTCTTCCTCTTTGCAGATAGGAGCAGCATAGAACAAATCATGTCAACTGGCTTGGTACTTTCTGAGAACAACTCAGTACAAATTCCCATTGGGTCTTGTAGGCTTCTATGTTAAACTTTGTTCGTCTATGACGGCCATCTTGAATTTCCAATCGGAACCAAATTTACAATTTAGGTACAGGACCATCCATAGATCATTCACACCAGAAAACAAATTCAATTGAATCAGTAGTGTCTGACCAGAAGATTTTTAAAGATTGACGAATCAGAAAACATTATCTACCCCTGGCAGCCATGTTTAATTACCGATCAGCACCAAAATTACAATTCTGGTAAAGGACCTACCGGTATGTTAAACTTCATCCGTCAATGGAGGTCACCTTGAATTTCCAATCTGCACCAAAATAATAGATCAGGTGTAGAACCATCCAAGTAACATTCATATAATGCAAAATATTCAATTAGTTTCTCACAAAAAGGTTTTTCAATGAAATTCCCATACAGTCCAATGGTCCGCTGATGGTGGCCATCTTGGATGGAGGTCTGGGTCACTGGATATAATTTTGAAAGTTGACCATTTAAGTACCATTCATGCCATGTTTGCTTTAAATTGGCTAACTGGTTTCAGAGGACAAAAAATTTAAACATTTTTCCCATAGGGTCCTATGTTAAAACTATGTTTGCTGATGGCAGCCATCTTGGATGGAGGTCGGGGTCACATGACATTATTTTGAAAGTTGACCACCTAAGGACCAATCATGTCATGTTTGCTTTAAATTGACTTACTGCTTTCAGAGGAAAATTTTTTAAACATTTTTCCCATAGGGTTCTATGTTAAAACTAAGTCAAGTCATGGCGGCCATCTTGGATATGCGATCGGCATAAAAATATCAAATTTAGTAGAGGACCATCCAGTCATCATTTCTATAATGTTACAATTCCATCGGCTGAGTAGTTTCTGACAAGAAGATTTTCAAAGTTTCAACCAATCAGAACAAATTATTGGCCCTGGTGGCCATGTTGGATTTCCGATCTGCACCAAAATAACAAATTTAGTAGAGGACCTCCCAGTGAACATTTCTGCCAAATTTGGTCCAAATCAGTTCAGTGGTTTCAAAGAAGAAGAAGAAAGTATGAAAAGTTTACAGATGCGGACGACGACGACGACGGACGCAAAGTGATGACAAAAGCTCACATGACCCTTTGGGTCAGGTGAGCTAATAATTAATTTGTATTTGAAGAGTTAACGGGGTCAATTGGGGATTTTGACGGTCACAATTAGAATGAATTAGAATTTGAATTTTTGGTGATAAATGCCACTTTCAGCAATATTTCAGCTATATCATGGTGACTAGTTTTAGTGGTGGATGAAGCCGGACTACCCGGAGAGAACCACCGACCCTAGGCAAGCAACTGGTAAACTTTATCACTTGCGGCTGCGAGTCGAGTGCATCCTTTTTTGTTATTTACAAAGCTGGGCGCGAACCCACACCGTAATGATGATAGGCTTATATGAGCTGTTAGATCCAACGACCTCACTCATTGAGCAACACGGGCCCCTGTCACAATTAGAATTTTACTTGGCAACATGTTAACTTTTCAAATACAATACTGTTATTTCTGTTCTAATGCAATACAAAAAAATATTTCAATTTCAATATTTAAGAAAGGGTCTAAAAATTGCCAAAACTAAAATGCTGTGAAATATTGTCGATGACTTTGGCACATACATGTCATAGAACATCGTGACGTTACTTGAAAATTTTCAGCAAATAACATCAACACTTGAAAGTTATTTCGCAACATGGATAAAATCTTAACAAGAAATTATTTCAAAGGTAGGAAATGTCTTTCTCCCATTATTACGGCATTTTAACCCTGCTGAACCAGTTGTAGAAAAATCTGTAATCCTCTAGAGGATTAAAATGTCTCGTGCATTTCCCCACATTAATTTCAAATTTTGAAATAAAGTTCGTGTTAAATAATGGGAGAAACAAATTCTCCTTCAGTTGCCCATGTGGGTTATGATATTTCTCCACTCTCGAGAGTTAGATTTAAATTTTAACCACTCGCCTAACGGCTTGTGGTTAAAATTTTAAATTTAACTCTCTTGAGTGGAGAAATATCGTATCCCACGGGCAACTGAAGGAGAATCTATATTTATTTTCTATCATTTTATAGTTATTATCTTGTTCTATTTATAAAGGGATGACAATGACAACTCATTTGGAGTGTTGAAAGTTTTACATGCAATGAATGAGACCTTTACAAAACATGACCCTTTTCAAGGAGTTATTCCCAGCAGTGGAGTAAGTAGGTCTTATTTCTATTCCTTGGGGTCCCCACGGGGAAATGTTTAAGATGGGGTATATTATTGGATAGACCGATTATTTGTGGAATTTTTTTTTTTTCTGAATCATGCGAGGCTTTGATTCTAGTGAACAAATACAAAAATATTTAAAATATATCCATAAATACAAGTAAAACACTTAAAAAAATAGTATTGATACAGACACAAATATATACCCTATACAATGTTATGCAGTAAATTGACACAAAACCCAATAATTTTCCCCATAGAAAGGCATACAGTAAGTTGACAACAAATCTAACAATACTTCGTATTCAAAGATAAAAAGTAAATTGAGGCACAAACGTCTTCAGTAAGTCGTCATTAAAGCTAAACATATTCTCAACACAAACGTCTTCAGTAAGTCGATACAAAGCTAAACATATTCTCAACACAAACGTCTTCAGTAAGTCGTCATTAAAGCTAAACATATTCTCAACACAAACGTCTTCAGTAAGTCGACCACAAAAGCTAATAATATTCTCAACACAAACGTCTTCAGTAAGTCGACGACAAAAGCTAACAATATTCTCAACACAAACATCTTCAGTAAGTCGATACAAAGCTAAACATATTCTCAACACAAACGTCTTCAGTAAGTCGACACAAAGCTAAACATATTCTCAACACAAACGTCTTCGGTAAGTCGACACAAAGCTATACATATTCTCAACACAAACGTCTTCAGTAAGTCGTCATTAAAGCTAAACATATTCTCAACACAAACATCTTCAGCAAGTCGATACAAAGCTAAACATATTCTCAACACAAACGTCTTCAGTAAGTCGACACAAAGCTAAACATATTCTCAACACAAACGTCTTCAGTAAGTCGACACAAAGCTAAACATATTCTCAACACAAACGTCTTCAGTAAGTCGTCATTACAGCTAAACATATTCTCAACACAAACGTCTTCAGTAAGTCGATACAAAGCTATACATATTCTCAACACAAACGTCTTCGGTAAATCGACACAAAGCTATACATATTCTCAACACAAACGTCTTCAGTAAGTCGTCATTAAAGCTAAACATATTCTCAATGCAAACATCTGCAGTAAGTCGACACAAAGCTAAACATATTCTCAACACAAACGTCTTCAGTAAGTCGACACAAGCTAAACATATTCTCAACACAAACATCTTCAGTAAGTCGACACAAAGCTATACATATTCTCAACACAAACGTCTTCAGTAAGTCGTCATGAAAGCTAAACATATTCTCAACACAAACATCTTCAGTAAGTCGACACAAAGCTAAACATATTCTCAACACAAATGTCTTCAGTAAGTCGTCATTAAAGCTAAACATATTCTCAACACAAACGTCTTCAGTAAGTCGACACAAAGCTAAACATATTCTCAACACAAACATCTTCAGCAAGTCGACACAAAGCTATACATATTCTCAACACAAACATCTTCAGTAAGTCGACACAAAGCTATACATATTCTCAACACAAACATCTTCAGTAAGTCGACACAAAGCTATACATATTCTCAACACAAACGTCTTCAGTAAGTCGACACAAAGCTATACATATTTTCAACACAAACATCTTCAGTAAGTCATCATTAAAGCTAAACACATATTCTCAAGGCAAATATTTTCAGTAAGTTGACACAAAAGCTAGCAATATTCTTAACACAAACGTCTTCAGTAAGCTGACATAATAAAAGCTAACAATATTACCCATATAAAGCTATATAGTATATTGAGGGAAAATCTTACAATATTCTAAACACAAACATATTCAGTAGGTCGACACAAAAGCTAACAATATTCCCAAATGACTACACATGTATCAGAAAATTTAACAATGTGACACATTGTTGTTGCTGGCAAAACAAAAATATTGCAAAATGGCAACCATAAATTTTAGACAAAAACACAAAAATCCAAGGGACAGTTGAATATTCAAAAAAGTTCATTGAAATAAATAAACTTTGTGAGTATCAAATTAATATATCAATAAACAAATTTCAAAACTGGAAAAAACTGCAACCAATATTTTTTTTTACTAAACAATATAAGTAATTTAGTTTATATGGTAGCATTGTAAAAAATAAACAGTTTAAACAAAAAATAAAGATTTTTCTTTGTGAATTTTTTGGGTCAAAATAGGTCTAGTAATAAAAACTGATGAGGTACAACTTAATTAATACAGAATACATGATTTTTAGAAATTTTGATTTTCAAATTTGATGGCTGTAATTAAGTGAAGGGTGGAGGATTAAATGGGTTAGGATTATGGTGTTTAATGCCACTTTCAACAATATTTCAGTTATATCGCATCTGTTGGTGTTATTGGTGGAGTCAACCAGAATTCCGGAGAAAACCACCGTCCTGCCACAAGTCACTGACAAACTTTATCACATAATGTTGTATCGAGTACACCTCGCCATGAGCGAGATTAGAACTCACAACTTCAGTGGTGATAGGCACTTATTGCAAAAGTAGTTGTAAATCCAACTACCATACGATCACGACCATGACAGCCCCTTGGCAGATTATAGAGGAGAAGTAGAATGAAGATACAATGAAAATATAATATATATATATAACAATATCAATAACAATTATAAAAGTCAAATAAAAACCACATTGGCATAAATTTTTTGCTTTTTTTTTTCTCAAAAAAGCAGAAAACATTTGTAAACAAAATAACTATATATCATGAGAATGACAATTACATGTCTTAAAAAATTAATACTGATGAAAAAATACAACTTTTCATTTACATTTTATTAAGTATTTTTTTGTTCACATGTATTATTAATGCTTCTAATATGATGGCCTATATATCGTCAACCAGTATATGTCGGTACCTGTGTACTCAAATTATCAATCGGAAACAAAAAAAATAATTTTAAAAGTTTCTGTAATGAATAAAACTACAAGGCCGTTTCCGTGAGGTCATACACAACAACTACACATTATATTACTTTGTTTACATGTATACACAAATATGCGATAAAAATGCACTCATCTGGGGGTTTTCCCGACGGATGTTCCGGCCACCTCCCACGTGAAATTTTATTACGAGGGGGCACTTATTAAATCTGTTTTGTATCATTAAAGTAATTGAAATAAATATTTGAATATATTATTACTCACACAATAGGAGTTTGATTCAATATATGTGCTCAAATTGTGCTGATTCCGTCATCATATGTGAAGGGGGCTAAACGGAACAGACGTTGTAAGGCGGATTCTAAGGTGTCCTAGGGTCATAAAAATTACCGTATTTGTCATATTAGAAAAGAAATAATTCATGGCAGCCGTAGATTTGTGTACATTTAACCATGGGTTGGGCATTTATATTCGTATTTTATCCCTCGCTAGCACTCGGGGAAAAAATAATCGAATATAAATGCCCAACCCATGGTTAAAAGAGCACAAATCTATGGCTGCCATGAATTATTTCTTAATTTACTGTCAAAACATTTTATTAAGTATTTTATGTTCAGAGGTATTATTAATGCTTTACTGTCAAAACATTTTATTAAGTATTTTTTGTTCAAAGGGACGGTTGAATAATCAAATAAAATTCAATGAAATAAATAAAATTTGTGGGTATCAAATTAATATGCTTCCTTCAAACCAAACATTTAAAATATCAATGAACAAAACAGGAAAAATATATGCAACAAATTATTTTTCTTAAAACAATATAAGTAATTTATTTTATATTGTAGCACAGTAAAATTAAGCAACTTAAAAAAACAAAGATTTTTCTTTGAGAATATTTTGGGTCAAAAATAGGTTAAATTATGAAAAATGATGATGTACTATCTAATTAAAACAGAATACGGGATTTTTATAAGTTTGGAGTTTGATATTTGATGGTCGTAATTGAGGAAGAGTGGCAGATTAAAAGGGTTAGGGTTAAGGTTATGGTGTTTAATGCCACTTTCAACAATATTACAGTTATATGATGGCATCTAGTTTTATTGGTTGCGAAAACCACCGACCTGCCACAAGTCACTGACAAACTTTTTCACATAATGTTGTATCGAGCGGCGTTCAACGTTGAGGCAGATTTTTATAAAATGGGGCGACAAAAAACAATACGATGGGGCGGTAAAAATGTATAAATTGGGGCAGATGAGAAAATATAAAAAAAGGGCGGCTTTAATTACTATAATTAATATTAAGCTACGGTGTATACCATGGCAAACAAAATTAACAAGTTGTATATGATAATACATGTATGAGATGAATCCTGCTTATAGCGTAACAGCAACAAATACCAATTTTAAAGTTTAAAATTTAAAGATTTAATCAATATAATTAGCAATTGTTCAGTTACATCATGGCCTATGTATGAAATGAATTATGATGTGTTCACATACGCACTGCTTAATTAACAAGGTATCATTATGTTTACAGGTAATTCATCAAATTTTACAGGTAAAGTTCGCCCCATTGTATGTATCTTCCCTGCCCCAATGTAATGCGGCCGTATCAAGTACACCTCACCAGAACGAGGTTTGAACTCACAACTTTAGTGGTGATATGCACTGATTGCACAGGTAGTTGTAAATCTAACTACCATACGACCACGACAGCCCTTTGCCGGATTAAATAAGGGATGTAGAAGGAGGATACAATGAAAATATAATATACAAATGTATACATATACATACATATATATTACATATACAGTCTGCGCTGTTAGGCACTAGCCCGATGCCTTAGACTAGTAAATTTGGATTTGGACTAGTAAATTTCCTATGTCAATAGCCCGACCGGACTACTAAAAGTTTTTGATGCAGTCAATTCATTTAATGTGTAAACTTTGTATTAGGCGTTAAAAAAACCAAAGAATGAACGTTAATAGATAACGAACTTCGATGGATTGGTAAGGTTTAACTGTTTACCGCTATGCTTTTGGGAACCAGTTCGTAACTCTCGTGGTAAATGAGAGTTCGGCGACCTAAAACCATAAAGACAAATTGTCGCTATGGGCACTTTATATAATAGAATACAATTTGATTTTGAATAAATTTAAATAATGATTGTAAAATTATTGCTATTTTGAGTTGATAATTGACTTTAATTAAACAAATACATGGATATTTAAACGATATATTCCGGTGTCTTATGGTCTATACATGCATTTCATCATTCTTCGGTCCATTTTTGATAACCGGACACAGCATGGTCAAGGTCAAATTTGTTGTCAACAAATATGCTCAAGTGGAGTGACGGTGCTAGGCCGGGAAAGGCTCCAAAACCAGTCTGATTCCTAGTGTCTGAAATATATATGCTACACTTTATTCTTTGTTTTTTTTTTTGTCCTCATACTGACAAACATTTTGCAGTTTTATCCCAGCTGTTTTTTTCCTCATACTGACAAACATCTTGCAGTTTTGTCCTAGCGTACTTTTGACACTCAGTCAATACACATATTTGGACTAGTCTATTATTTATCTACTGCCCGGAATAGTCCATTTTATACCAGGTGTTACACATATGGAAACCAATGTTTTGTTTTGTTCTAAGTTAATGTTTACAAATGGAAAAATTGTAGTTTGTAAATATACCCTACGATTTTATTCAAACCTTTACTTTTGTCAAACACATATTTGGACTAGTCTATTATTTATCTACCCGGAATAGTCCATTTGATGTCAGGTGTTACACATATGGAAAACGATCTTTTGTTTTGTTAATGTTTACAAATAGAAAAATTATAGTTTGTAAAAATATGATACAATCTTATTCAAAACTTTTGTCCAGCATACTCTTGAAATAAAGACTATCTGAATAATTATAGTCAGTAAATACATTTAGCAGGTAATTGTCACTGATGATCGATCTTCGGTTCATGTTGGTATAATGATCATTGATCTTGAAAATGTGACTGATTCCCATCACTACAACGTAGTCAAAATCGTGGTGGATCGCCATTGATAGATAGTAAAAGAACTATTAAACTTTACTAATGAGGATATCTTAAGAGATTCATTTTTTTTTTTTTCAAACGAAAGTGTTTTTTTATTTTTCATTCTTTATCTCCCATTCTGCACATGGCGGTGTACTTCGGTCTTTCCGATTTATTGTAGTAACAATGCTTCGGTGGACTGAAGGGGCCAAGCCTGGCAAGGTTGTTAAGAGGAAACATACTGCCGATGATGTTATTGAAAAAAGCAATCATACGATGTGTTTTTTTTTTTTTACTAGTAAAATTATGTTCGGACTAGTAAAACCTAGTGCTTCACTAGCCTGAAGGACTAGTGGCTAAAAAAGTGTTTGGTGCAGACTGCATATATATATATCACAATATCAATAACAATTATAAAAGTCAAATAAAAAGCACATTGGCATAAATTTTTTGCTTTTTTTTCTCAAAAAAGCAGAAAACATTTGTAAACAAAATAACAATATATCATGAGAATGACAATTACATGTCTTAAAAAAATAATACTGATGAAAAAAATACAACTTTTCATTTACATTTTATTAAGTATTTTTTGTTCACAGGTATTATTAATGCTATACTGTCAAAACATTTTATTAAGTATTTTATGTTCAAAGATATTATTAATTTATTGAAAATAAAAATCATTGAACACATTTTTGTTTCTAAACTTTGAATCAAAATGTCAAAAACATTATTAAAAAGCCATAAATATAATGAATTGTAAATTTTCTTTACACACAATACTATCTATTACCAAGAGATAAGCGTGATATGAAAAAATTATCGTTGCTTACTTTGTGCAACTCAATGAAGTTATAAACATAATATTGCTGATACGTTTGCTCCAGACCAACTTCTCGTCACATCTGACATCTCTGGTATAGACTGCAATGTATATTGCTAGGAGATGTCCATTCTCACACAATCAATCAACGATGGTATACATTTCCTCTGCAGCTTCATACAAATAGAATCAAGTCTGGACACAAACAAAAATAACATGTCTATTCTGAACACAAAAGTTGTCCCCAAGATAGTTCGGGAAGAGGGAGATAATCACAAGCTCACCATAATTCATAACATTATTCTTTCTTTTACATACAAAACAATATGAAATTAAATGAACTAAGACTGACTATTTCTTCTGTTTAGTAAGTCTTTCTGGTAAGGTCACTGCACTTATAACTGTCAAAAAGGTACACAATGACATCACAAAGAATGACAGACTGACGTCAAAAGGTGGACCAAAATGTACCGCACCATAACTGATGGACCAGGCGAAAACACTCCCTCCTACTGCTGGGGCCAGGGTCCTGTAAAAAAAAATTTAAAAGGTACAAGAGTTTAATTCAGTGTTATAGAAAATGGTGCATTTAGGTTCTAATGTACCTTAAAATAATGTCAGAGGTCGAATAAAGTGTGACCTTTGAGTACTGACCAAAATATATCTCATTCATTTGTTTCTAAATTCAGTGAAACATGTACTAAACCGAACCAACTTTGGACCAGATTTTGAGTTCGAAATGACAGGTGTTTGGTTTATAAAGGTTAAATAAACAAAGATTTTCTATATTGGGACTTTATTTAAAATTCTATTTATACAGGATTCTGTTTTATTCAAAGTTTGCTTTAGACAGGTATCATTTTATAATTAGCATTGAACGGAATGTTTATGTAACTTAACAAGTACAGTCAAACTTGATTTAAGCAGCCACTTAAGGGCCGGCAAAAACTGGCTGCTTAATAAAGGTGACGTGTAATTCAAGGTTCACATTTTTTTAAGTATTACAAATATTTCGAAATTAAAACTGTTTCGTCCCTGCCAAGGGTACTCATCAGGTGGCTTTGCATATATACGTACATGTATATAATATTGTATATGCCCTCTGTGGGCCCTTGATTGGTGAATCAATAAATTTAAGACTTATGACTTATAATAAATATTTCTAATTTATTCATAATCATAAGGTTATAACAAAGCAATAACAATGAAGACAGAATGTTCTGAACAATAAAATCAAAGAGCACTAAAATTAAAAAGTCACTATTCATCACATGTATGATGTACGATGTAGTCACAGAATTTACACTTAATTTTTTAAAAGTCACAGATTAGATCTATAATTTTTTATGGTTTATCAATTCCATCCTGGAACTTAGTCCTTAAATAATACTTCCATCGGGTTTGGTCCCAAACAAGCCATAACACCTCAATCCGAGATGAATTTCCTCGACATCAAAGGTTGTCCTCCAACTAGTGTTTGCACAACGGTTTATAACTATTTTAGTTGCCGCTATCACACTTTCAATCATCTAAGCGTGTGCCACAAACACACTTCCTTATCCCCAATTAACTGTCAATCAGAGGATAATTGTTGTATAATCATCAACACCTTAATTATTTACCTGTAAAGGTGTCAAACAGATCAATAACCGGATATCATTAAATATGACATTCACCTTTACCATTCGTATCTCACAGCGTTTTTCCTCAGCACGGGAGTTCCACATGTAGCAAAAATCAGTACTGTGTTAATCACGAATGCTATCCGTAAGTGACAAAAAAAAATATTTGTGATCGTTAAAATAGGTATTTTAACATTATTGGGACATCTTTTTCTGGCCGTTGGCCGCGTAAAGGAAGTGACCGTTAATTTAAGTTAATTTATTACATAAAAATCCACCTGGCAGTGACCGGAAAAGAGAGGTGACCGTTTATTTCAAGTGACCATTAGGGCAAGTTTGACTGTATATGAAAAACAGTTTTTAAAGATGAAATTGAGATTAGACTGGAGAAGCTTAATAAGGATTTTAAATTAATTTTTATCAATATCTGATCTGCGAATATATTCTGGCATTGTAAGATACGATGCAAGTGTAACAGCTACTATATCATCAATAAAACTCAGACTAGATGTAGTACATTTTATCACATCTTTTAAACTTTACTAACTTGAAAACTTGAAGGAATCATCGTGGCCGTGATCATATGGTAGTTGGATTTACAACTACCTATGCAATCAGTGCCTATCACCACTGATGTTGTGAGTTTGAATCTCGATAGGGGCGAGGTGTACAACATTATGTGATAAAGTTTGTCAGTAACTTGCAACAGGTCGGTGGTTTTCTCTGGAATCTCCGGTTTCCTTCACCAAAAAAAGTGACTGTCATGATATAACTGAAATATTGTTGAAAGTGGGGTTAAACACCATAAAACAAACAAACAAACAAAAACAAACAAACAAAAATGAAAACTTGAACAAAAAATGGAATAATATTATGTTCATAGGATTTCCCACAGTTAAAATAATTGATGTGTATTGCTGTATGGGCATAATTAATTAATTAAACCACAAAAACACAAAGATTAGAAAATCTAATTAAATCTTGAATATTAACAACACTTGATCAGTGAAGATTTTAACTAGCTGATCAGAGTTTTCTACTAATTCAGCGTTGAATATAATAGTCTCTGCCTAACAGTCTAGCATTAACTTTGACCCTTGAACCCATATTTTACTTCGGAAACTTGCCAATCTTTACAATACCTACCTTCCAATAGCAGTAGCCGTCATAGCAATACCATTCACAGCACCTGCCTGTTCTGGTGATACAGAATTATTTATAAATAACGCTGTCGCCGTAAAACAACAACTGATAGCAACCTTCAACGGCAAAATAATAACCAAAAGTGTCGCCCATAACTCTGATGGCCTAAAAAAATATCAATATTGATTGAAAATCAAGTGACTTATTCTAATGCAATTATAATATAACATGCTTTCTCATTGGGTCATGTTCGTGGTAAGATTCACAGTTGACATGTCTTTACTAAAGGTTCTAGTTTGAATGAGCTGCCATGTTGCATTCTTGAAATTCAACATGTCAATTACTACAAAATGATAGAAATAAAAACAATTTCAATCTTTTAAATAATTTCTTGTTAGATTTGATCAGAAATTGAAGTTTACATGTTGTGATATAACGTCCAGTATTTATGCTCTATGTTGAAAATTTTCAAATGACGTCATGATTTTCTATGACGTTTAAATGCCAACGTCATCAACTATGTTATTTTAGTGTTTGCTATTTTTAGACCTTTCTTAAGCTTAATTGAAATATTTTTTTCTCTTGCTATGTCTGATGGCAGCAGTTCTTCAAATACAATATTCTCTTATTTCTTAATTCTATCATTAGAAAACTCCTCTTTTTCCCAAATTAATCGTTATTGCAGTTATCCTCCTTGAACATGCAGGCTTACGACTAATGACTAAATTCATTTTTTTTTGTATGAATTCTCCTTTTAACTTTTGCAACCCATATTTTTCTCTGGGACAAGTCATATCATTTATATTAATAACACCCTTATCATGTCTTCAAAGAGGGCCCGGGTGGCTCAATGAGTTAGGTAGTTGGATTACCTAACAACTCATACAAGCCTATCACCAATACAAAGTGGGTTTGCGCATACCTTTGTAAATTACAAAAAAGGATGCACTCGACTCCCAGCCGCAAGTGATGAAGTTTACCAGTTGCTTGCCCAGGGTCGGTAGTTCTCTCCGGGTACTCCGGCTTCTTCCATCACTAAAACTGGTCGCCATAATATAGCTGAAATATTGCTGAAAGTGGCGTTAAAGAAAAAAATCAAACCAAATCAAATCAAGTGTTAAGGTTTCCATATGCCAACCCATAGCTAAAGGTTTCAGTAAGAAGTTTAATAGTCACAGTATAGATAAATAATCGCTGTATAAAGTGACAATAAAATAGTGTAGCCTATAAATAACCATAACCCAATTCTTCAAAGCATTCGAAGCATTTGTATGAACTTCTATGTTCAAAGTTTTCTAAAGAACTAACACATTCACTGGGGTAAAGCTGATGACCATAACTGTAATTACGGTCAGCCCAAGATGGCGGACATGAAATTAGTTAAGAATCTTTTTTGCCGATTAAATTGTTTCTATAATGTATTTTAAATGACACATGCATTAGTATGATAGTAATCTATGAACTTTTCATAAGGAAATCACAAATTACGACTGAAAAATGTATATGAAAGAGAAAATCCGATTTTTAAAGATCGTTAAGATGACCGTAACTGATCATAATTTTTTTTTAAACTCAGTTTTCAGTTAATACGGTTATCTTAGCAATTTTTTTAAATCGGATTTTCTCTTTCATATACATTTTTCAATCGTAATTTGTGATTTCTTTGTGATAAGTTCATCGATTACTATCGTACCAATGCATGTGCCATTTAAAATACATTATAGAAAGAATTTAATCGACAAAAAAGATTCTTACCTGATTCCACGTCCGCCATCAGCTTTACCCCAGTGCACATTTATAACTCCAGTGTTGTAAGATTAATTAAATTACTTAATGTTTGCTTTGCTACCATTTACAACAAAGTTTCTCCCAACATTAAAACTGACTTGCATAATATAACTGAAATATTGTAGAAAATGGCATTACACGCCCATAGTCCTAGCCCTAATTTCTCATTATCTATAATATGTTGTTTAATGCCACTTTCCACAATATTTCAGTTATATCGTGGCAGTCAGTTTTATTGGTGAAGGAAACCGAAGTACCTGGAGAAAACCACCGACCTGCCACAAGTCACTGATAAACTTTAGCACATAATGTTGTATCGAGTACACCTCACCATGAGCAGGATTCGAACTCACAATGTTAGTGGTGATAGGCACTGATTGCATATGTAGTTGTAAATCCAACTATCATATGAACACAATAAATGACTGCACCCACCATGTGTGTAGTTGTAAATCCAACTATCATATGAACACAATAAATGACTGCACCCACCATGTGTGTAGTT
>MJUT01031243.1:204815-218239 GCA_002080005.1 Gigantidas platifrons
CAATAAATGACTGCACCCACCATGTGTGTAGTTGTAAATCCAACTATCATATGAACACAATAAATGACTGCACCCACCATGTGTGTAGTTGTAATTCCAACTACAGCCAAACATGTCCTATGTGACCTTTCAAGGGAACATTGAAATAACAAGACATGTGACCCCAAAATACAGATTTAATTAATATGAAATGTACCGTGAAGGGAAATTAAAACAAGATGTTGCATGCTACGTCATGCTAAGAATACCCCCACTCATTCATTTGTAAGTCGAACGGTAAACAGGAAGTAGATGTGCGGTAAACCTGGAAAGGGGAGACACGGTACAAGTCACCATGCCAAAGCCATATATCAAATATAAAATCATTTCTTCCAGTAGAAGCTGAAATATCTGTTACGAAAGTGTGAACGGACAGACGGACAAGGTAATTGCAATATAGCCCCCTCTCTACGCGTGGGGGTATAATTAAGGTTATGTAATACAAGTTATTGCTTAATAGAGGTGGTCACAGGTTTGACTGTACCACACGATCATGACCACGACGACCCTCATTACCTATCATATAACAGATGAGCAACAGGTTGTATTGCTATTAGAACCATCATCAGAATAGACCCTCCTAAAAATGTCTGAAATAAAAAAAATATAAACCATCATCAGAATAGACCCTCTAAAAATGTCTGAAACAGAAAAAAATATAAACCATCATCAGTATAGACCCTCCTAAAAATGTCTGAAACAGAGGAAAATATAATCAGTAACTAACAATGATTAGTCCTATGTAAGCAAAATGATGATATTAATAGTTGTTTTCTCGAATTGTTCGAAGTAAAAGTTTGATTTGTTTTTTGTATTTTAATTATGACCATAACAGCATATGGCTTTGCCATCATTTGACTATGAGTGTATCTGATGAAGGTTGCTCAAGAAACGTGTTATGCCCAATAAATTAGATATTTACGCTTTTATTACTTTTAAATGATTTGGTTTTGAACGTACCTGATGAAGGTTATTCCAAAAATGTGCAGTGCACACTAAATTAGAATTTGAATTTGAATTTTGGTGTTTAATGCCACTTTCAACATTATTTCAGCTATATCATTGCAACCAGTTTTAGTGGTGGAGGAAGCCGGAGTACCCAGAGAGAACCACCGACCATGGGCAAGTAACTGGTAAACTTTATCACTTGTGGCTGCAAGTCGAGTGCATCCTTTTTTGTAATTTACAAAGCCGGGCGCGAACCCACATCGTATTGGTGATAGGCTTGTATGAGTTGTTAGATCCAACGACCTAACTCATTGATTTGATTTGATTGATTTTTAGTGTTTTAATGCAACTTTCAACAATATTTCAGCTATATCATGGCGACCAGTTTTAGTGGTGGAGGAAGCCGGAGTACCCGGAGAGAACCACCGACCATGGGCAAGCAACTGGTAAACTTTATCACTTGCGGCTGCAAGTCGGGTGCACCCTTTTTTTGTAATTTACAAAGCTGGGAGCGAACCCACACCGCATTGGTGATAGGCTTGTATGAGTTGTTAGATCCAACGACCTAACTCATTGAGCCACCCGAGCCCCTGGTGTTATTTGGTGTATAAAATAGTATTTCCTAATGCTTATTAACAAGAAAACCAATTATGAGTGAATAAATCTTATAAATGAATTACTTTCCCCATTTGTCCATATTTTATTTTATTTAAAGAAAAATAAACAAACCTTTTTAATGCCAAACTTTCTAGCACACAGTGGGAACACATAGGCATTCAGTAAAAGCAATGGTACAGCAGATAATCCTAGGACTGCTCCAATTTCTCCAGGATTAAATCCAAGTCCATCTGAAAAGACAGTGAATAATGTTGTAGAATAAAGATCCATGAAAATTAGGATCCATGAACTTAAGTTCATTCACAGTATATCCTTTTAAATTATAAAAAAAACCAACATTAAACTAGAAAATTGAATGCCCCCCGTCTCAACCTTATCCACCTCACCCCCTCACCCCAATTCCAATTTACTACCTTAACTTTTGGCTTGGTTCTGAGGAATGTGTAGGGGTATAATGCAAAGAAAACGTCTTGAAGAACCAAAATGGATTTTTAATATAACTTAATTTGAAGGAATGAATGGTATATTATTCATCGGCTATGATGTAGAAAACTTGTGCATAGACATTAAAAGGGGTTTGTGTCTTAGTTTGTGTCTGTAAGACATATACAATACCCCCGCAGTTATAATTGCAAAAGGGTAAACCAATGTTTTGCTTATTCAGCATCAAGCAGAAATGACTGAAATAAATGAATCTGTACCTAACAATGTGATGTTTGATTGATTGATTGATTAAATGGGGTTTAACGCTATTTTCAGCATTATTTCAGCCATATCGTGGCGGTCAGTTTTAGTGGCGAAAGAAGCCGGAGTGCCCGGAGGGACCCGCAAGTATAAGGAGTGTTGTTTACACGTTAACAGGTTTCAGTGGCTAAGTTCATATAAGCATAATTTTGTAAAGCATTGTTGAAAATCAAAATCCATACAATATGCACACCTTCAGTGTTGGTACTAACTGTCTACAAAATATAAAAGGTCTAGCTCAAAAACTGTAGGAGGAGTTAGCCAGACAAACCATATATATGGATTTAGCAAAATCTGTCCAAGTTCATGCATCCATAATTTTGTAAAAAAAATTGTTGAAAGTCAAAATCCATAAAATATGCACACCTTCAGTGTAAGTGCTAACTGTCTACAAAATATAAAAGGTCTAGCTCAAAAACTGTAGGAATTAGCCAGACAAACCATATATCCTATATGGATTTAGCAAAATCTGTCCAAGTTCATGCATCCATAACTTTGTAAAAAAAATGTTGAAAGTCAAAATCCATAAAATATGCACACCTTCAGTGTAAGTACTAACTGTCTACAAAATATAAAAGGCCTAGCTCAAAAACTGTAGGAGGAGTTAGCCGGACAAACCATATATCCTATATGGGGGCATAAATGAAAAGTCCAACTACCTGTCATTTTGTGAATATTTGATGTAAATCAAAATCCTGTGCACATGCACACCTCCATGATGTGTATAAACATCCTACAAAATATTAAAGCTGTAGCTCCAAAACTGTAGGAGGAGTTAGCGGGACAAACTATGCATACGATAGTGTGACGAAAGGAAGGATGGAAGGACGGACGGACGGACGGGGGTAAAACAATATGCCCCCCGACCAATAGTCGTGGGGACATAAAAAGTTATTGTCAACAGGTCAACCAATTTCAATTTGTTGTTTAACGCCAGGTGAGAAATCTTTCAGCTATATCATGGTGAGATCAAGGTACAATTATATGAAATGATGATGATGATGTCCGCTATATACTAGATCTATATGCTGAATTAGATTTTTATAGTGCTAGTCCACAGTCCACTAAATAGACATGTTGCTCCACCTGGACACATCCTTATATTCCGAGACAACCAGTCTTTGCTCTTTCTCCTTAATGCTGTGTGCTGAGCGGAGAAGCAACAGATACCAATTTTATAGTCTTTGGTTTGATCCTGCCACAGATTGAACCAAAGATCTACTGAACCCAAGGCGAGCAAGCTAATCTTTTCACCCTGATGGGAGTTTCAACCAAAATCAATTATGTCTTGTTTGTAATTGTTTTGGTACAATTTCTATCTTTGTGTTCATGTTTGTTAGAGGTAAATGATTTGATTATTGGTGTTAACGCTACTTTCAACAATATTTCAGCTATATCATGGTGACTAGTTTTAGTGGTGGAAGAAGCCGGAGTACCTGGAGAGAACCACCGACCATGGGCAAGTAACTGGTAAACTTTATCACTTGCGGCTGCGAGTCAAGTGCACCTTTTTTTTGTAATTTACAAAGCCAGGCGCGAACTCACGCCGTATAGGTGATAGGCTTGTATGCGTTGTTAGGTAATCCAACTACTTAACTCATTGAGCCACCCGAACCCTTGTCTTAGAGGTAGATAATCATACATAATAGATATATCTAAAACATAGGGTGTTCCCTGACAACTGTAGTATAAATATTACTGCAACTTTTATTAAGTAGTTAATTCACTTGCATATTCTTTTCTTTCTTTAATAATTTGATACATTTGTGTATAAACAGTCATCGACTTTAGCAGTGGTCCGGAGGCCCATGGCCAGTGAAAATTGATTCAGACCAGTGACTTTTGCCAAATTTTTTCAACAGAATCTATATAAATATTGTAATTTTGAAGTTTTCAGGCCAGTAAATTCGATTGATTGATTGATTGATGTTTAACGGCCAGCGAGCAATTTTTCAGCTATATTCAGGACGAGGAGTAAATTCGAAAGTCTAATTTCGAAGACTGTATAAATGTATTTCTTTCTTCCTCTTTTGTTTTTAAGCAAATGCAATGGTGTCCTTGTTTGTTGCATTGCACAGTGAAAGCTGTCTAAACTGAACCTTGAATAAAACGGAATCATCTATAAACCGAACTATAAATAAAGTTCCAATGTAGGAAATCTTTGTTCATTTAACCTGTATAGGGTGAACACCTGTCTATTCTACACACAAAAGTTGGTCCCAAGGAGGTTTGGTTTAGACAGGTTCCACTGTATTAAGTACTAACCTAATATTGGATCGGTCGACGCCCATACTGTAAATATTTCTTCAAAGCCAATCACGGCAAAGGAAAATATTGTATACAGAAGAACAGGATGACGAACATCTGCTTGGCTGAAAGGTAAATAATATAAGAAAATATTTTACATGACAACATTTACAAGGTTTTTATTCTATTGACCAAAAATCCCAAGAGGGTCGTCTTTTCTGCGATCATACGGAAACTGGATTTGCAATCAGTGTCTATTAACACTGATTAAAGTTGTGAGATTGATGCTTGATACACGGTGAGGTATACTCGATACTACTTTTGTATGATACAGACCCATTAAATACATAGTGTGGTGGTACAAGATTTTGTATCAGGTCGAGCCTGTTATGTGAACCAGTATCACTACAAGTCGCGATAGTGACGAGTTGTGATGCGGTTAGTTCACGCAACAGGCAAGACCCGATATAAAGTCTTGTACCAACACACTATGTATGTAATAAGTTTATCTAACATTTCAATAAAAACGAATTTTAAACAAATAACAAGGGTTAAAGTAAAATTTATACAATATTCTGAGGGAGACTACATTTCGTGCATGACGTCACGTTATTTTGTCGTTCATTCAACAATGCCACGTTACTGTGTTTTCTCTCACATTCCAATGATATGACATCATGACTACGTAGTTCAGCAGAGAACGTCTTGTGCAACGTCACACCATTCTTTTATCACCACAGAGTGGTGATACAACATCTTGTATAAGACACTTTGTATCAGACAGGCGACTTTCGTTAATTTCAAAGGAAAACGTAGATAATGTTAGATAAAAGTTTGTCACTGACTTACATCAGATTTGGTGATGTTCTTCAGATACTGTAGTTTTCCTTCATGGATAAAATTAACTGTCATAGGACAGCTGAAATATTGTTGAAAGTGGCATAAAACATCCATAATGCTAACACTAAATCCTAACAATGAAATTACAATGCATATTTTTTGTTTGGCTTACACGTATTTGATAACAAATAACACATTCTCTTGAATAGTGTAAGAAGAGATTGAGGGTACCAAAGGGGTAATCAGAATCTGTTAATCAAAGACAACACAATGGTCAAAAGAAAATGGACAAAAGGACAAACAAAGATCTACAAAACATACATATAAAACTAAAGATCGAGTAACACCAACCCCACTAAAAACCGGGGGTGAACTCTGGTGCTCCGGAAGGGTAAGCAGTTCCTGCTCCACAAGTTATACTCTTTATCTTGAACATATATATTAAATTCCTCAAATATTTAGATGTGAAAATACTATCAGTTTTTATTTGTTAGTTAATTGTTTGATGCCTCTTAATGTTAAGAGGGCCAAGGTGGCTCAATGAGTTAGGTATCTGGATTACCTAACAACTCATATAAGCCTATCACCAATACGGCGTGGGTTCGCGCCCGGCTTTGTAAATTACAAAAAAAGATGCAGCCGCAAGTGATTAAGTTTACCAGTTGCTTGTCTATGGTTGATGGTTCTCTCCGGGTACTACGGCTTCTTCCACCACTAAAACTAGTCGCCATGATATAGCTGAAATATTGCTGAAAGTGTCATTAAACACAAAAAATCAAATCAAACCAATCTGAATGTTAAGAAGGCACATCAAAGCCTACAAAACCTAAACACAGTATATGAAATGCCTATAAAAGTGAGTGAGTGATTGTCGTTTAATGTCAACACAGCAATTTTTCAGCTATATCATGGCGAGAACATGTTAATTTTAAATGAAATGATGACGAGCTCCACATTGTACTAGACCAAGAAGCTTAGCTGGATTTTTATAGTGCTAGCTCACTGAAACAACAGTCCACGGATAGACACGTCACCCCACTAAGACACATTATCCTGATTCCGAACCAACCAGTCTTTGCTCTCTCTCTTTAATGCTGCATGCTTAGCGGAGAAGCAACAAATTCCAATTTTATAGTCTTTGGATTGACTCGATCGGGGCTCAAACCCATGATCTATCTATCGCACTCAAGGCGAGCACGCTAAACATTACACCACCGATGCCATTAATGTCTACAAAAGCTAAGAACAGTAAAAAATCCTTACCTTAAAAGTTTAAACAATGATAATTCTCTAAAACACAAACAGCATCTAAGAAAGACTTTCGGTTTCTTTTCATCTTCCATTTCTGTCACAGCTAATTCATTTATATCATGTCCATTACATATACCTTGATGAGATTTTGATATACTATTTTTAGAACCAAATTGACACGATCCATTTATAGAACAAGTTCTTTCTTTTCCTGTATGTTCATTTTGAATTCTATTTTTCACATCATCCCCTGAAATTGACACATTTCTTTTAAGAAGCCTACTACATTCTTCCATGTTGGACTCTGCTTCATTAGCATGTTTTCCTGCTTTGTTAATAGCCTCTTGAGAACAAGCATATAAACGAGTCTGATAAAATGCAGATTCACTTTCAATATGGAGATTTTCAACTGACATTGCAATTTTTGGAGTCCTATGACTAGAGAAACTTTGGATAGACTTTTTATCCATATCATCTTCAACTAAAATTTTAATATCTTCACTGGAACCTTTGTCAAGGTTATTTAATTTTCTTTCTTCTATCGTCAGTTCCATGTTTTCTCTCCTGCAATATAATGTTTTACATATACAGTGAAACCTGTTTAAATCGAACACTGAAAAAACGGAATCCTGTCAAAATCGAATAATTTTTATATAATTTTTAAATAAAGTCTCAATATTGTAAGAAATCTTTGTTAATTTAATCTGTAATATTGTAAGAAATCTTTGTTAATTTAATCTGTATAAACTAAACACCTCTCTATTCGGAACAGACAATCTGGTCCCAATGACGTTCGTTTTTTGACACGTTCCACTGTGTTTTCTTTAAGCATTGATTGCTATGTAAGGTGTGAGCAGAAAATGGTGTCCAAATGACGGTATGATAGTTAGCTTTACAACTATCTAATCAGTCCCTATCATCACTAAAGTTTTCATTTCGATTCTCGAACATGGAAAAGTGCTCAACACAACATAATATGATGAAGATTGTCAGTTACTTGCAGAGAGTCAGACAGTCAGTGAGTCAGACAGTCAGTGAGTCAGTGAGTCAGAGAGTCAGAGAGTCAGAGAGTCAATGAGTCAGACAGTCAGAGAGTCAGACAGTCAGTGAGTCAGACAGTCAGTGAGTCAGACAGTCAGTGAGTCAGAGAGTCAGACAGTCAGTGAGTCAGACAGTCAGTGAGTCAGACAGTCAGTGAGTCAGAGAGTCAGTGAGTCAGACAGTCAAAGAGTCAGAGTCAGACAGTCAATGAGTCAGTGAGTCAGAGAGGCAATGAGTCAGAGAGTCAGAGAGTCAGTGAGTCAGAGAGTCAGACAGTCAGACAGTCAGAGAGTCAGTGAGTGAGTAATTCTTGTTTAGCACCAAATTAGCAATTTTTCAGCTATATCATGGCGAGAACAAGTAATATTTCAATGAAATGATGACCGCTTTGTACAACATGCTTGATTGGATTTTTACAGTGCTAGCTCACTGAAACAATAGTCTGTGGTTAGACATGTTGCTCCACTCAGACACATTATCTTGATTCCAAGCCAACAAGTATTTGCTCTTATTCCTGAATGCTGAGTGATTAGCAGAGAAGCAGCAAATACCAATTTCATAGTCTTTGGTTTGACTGGTCTGTGGCTCACTAACCATTATACCACCGATGAGGTTTTCAGTAAGTCAGTAGTTTTCTTCTGACAAGACGACTAACTCCCTTATCTGGGTTCATCCCATGATACCCACATAAATCAAGGTTTCCTGACACGTACCCATGGTCAGGGAAGGGAAGGGGGTTCACACGTCAATTCTTTATAACAGTTCAAGCTTTCTGTCCCAACTAAACCCAACAGTCAGGATATAGTTGAAAAATTGCTGACCCCAAGAAACTGAAAAAGAAAACTAATTATCTCACACTAAATATACTTACTTGCTTTCCAATGTTTCTGGCATAACAAAAAAAATAATCAGTGTAACAATACTACAAACAATAAACACAAGTAACCCTGGCAACAGGTAAGGGAACTCTGCCAAGAATTTAGATCCTCCAAACACAGATGGGTATCTCTCTACTGGATTGGCTAATAAACCTGTAATAGAATTTTTTTTTAAATAATCATGCTAGACAACTGTATGAAGATAACTAGGTCAAAACACTGTAGGGGGTCTGCTAAAGAAAGATTATTTTTCCAGTCTTAAGCAACACCAAATGTCCAGTGACACATGTTGTTGTCTGTTGGTGTTCAATGGTTTGAGGTGAGAGTTGATTGTTCATATTATAGATACGAGAGAAATTGCCGTTTGTCGACCATCACAGTTTAAACTGTCTTTTCATAATTTGTCAAGGAGTTGTTCTAAAAAATAAACTATGGGCACCATGACAACCAATCAAAAAAAAAAAAAACAGGATAATAGAAATAAAAATATGTTTATCTGTAAACTGAACTATGCAATAAAACAAATAAATGAAATACAAGTTACTACAAAAAATAACCTCATATAATATATGTTCACTTTTTACCCACATCAAACTCGGATGCCAATGATTTATGAGCATCTAGAAAAGAACAATGGAACATAAATAGAAACTATTAGTGCAGTGTCTTAAAATCTGAAGCTTATGTGTATGATGATTAGGTTTATGGTGTTTAACACCACTTTCAACAATATTTCAGTTATATCATAGCTGTCAGTATTATTGGTGGAGAAAACCGGAGTACCCGAAGAAAACCACCGACATGTTTAATATTGCTATTGCATAGTTCAGTTTACAGATAAACTGGGTTCAAGACCTATCCCCAGTTTAGCGCTGAATACACATAAACTTTATATTTTAAGACACTACATTAATATTATGTTTATCCTGTAGAAAAATCACACTAATCCATTGACGTTTATATTTTAAATTAAATAATAAAATTATGTCATTTTACCTTGATTGCCTCTTTTGATATTTCTGTCAACAGGAAGTGAATTGAAAATTTATCCAGTCAATGCAATTTGACTGCTCAAATAGAACCAGTGCAGGATAAAAGAAATGACAACATGTCCAACATGTCCATACCATAATGTACAAATAATTACAGTCAAACCTGCTTTAGTGACCACCTCTATTAAGCAATAACTTGTATTATGTGAACTTAATTCTAATTTCCTGTCACAATGCATTTCATATTAAATAAACTTGTATACAGCAATCAACTGTCTTATATTATCCTATTTCCATGTTCCCTTGAAAGGTCACATAAAACAGGTTTGACTGTCTGTAAAAAATATTTAAATATACAAACCTCCGAAAGTTGGACCTAAAATAAGTCCTGCTCCCCAAGACATGGATATTATAGACATTCCAACAGCTTGATTAGTATTGTCAGAAACCTCATATAATACTGTTTTAGCTGTACCTACAGTTCCTGAAAATACATATAAAACTTTATAATAAAACAATCTCACCAAACAGACATATTATTAAATCCTAATCATCATTAAATGATCATTTATACAGAGGAACCTGTCTAATCCGACCCACCAAGGGACCGGGGAAATGTGTTACATTGTGCACGATGTCGGAATACTCAGGTTTTATTTTAACTAACAGAAATACTTTGGGACCATAAATATTTGTCTGATGTCACAGGATGTCGGAAAACTCAGGTGTCGGATTGCACAAGTTCCACTGTACATGCATTAGATAAGTTGTTTTTCCTGTCATAAATATGGTTGAAATGTCACATTAGTTGGTTGTAAAGAACTAGATTTAAATCAGTAAATTGTGAACGTCAATCACATTGTCAGAATCTCTTCTACAGTGTAGAATTTTTTATTTTTCATTTTATTTCTACAATATTGGATATATAACATCATTTTCAACAATTATTCAGCTAATTGTGACTACCAAACTTATTGTGGGAGGAAAACCTGGAAAGACTTATGGTAATATCCTCAGCTTTGGGTAAA
Organism: Gigantidas platifrons; assembly: GCA_002080005.1. Lineage (NCBI taxonomy): Eukaryota > Metazoa > Mollusca > Bivalvia > Mytilida > Modiolidae > Gigantidas > Gigantidas platifrons. The sequence continues at coordinate 215,442 of MJUT01031243.1, forward strand.
TGTCTGAAACCTTAAAAAACACTTCAGTGGGTATTAGGATGCAGACCATTCCAGTTGTTTAAACTTTACATCTTAACATCACAATTGTGCTTCATACCAAATAATGCAATTCCATAATTCATAATAATGTTACAGCAGTCCCCGACTTGTAAGACCCCCCCCTCTTCTACAATGACAAAAGTGATCTTATAAGAGAGGTGGTCTCTCTTCATGGGGACAATCTAGTAGTATTTTACTATTGCAGTGCATCTGAAATTTGGTCTGATAAGAGGGGAAGCCATTACAGGAAGGGGTCTTATAACAGAGGTGGCCTCTCTTGAGTGGACAATTTAGTAGTATTTACTATTGCAGTTCATCTGAATTCTGGCCTGATAAGAGGTGTGGCCTTTGCTGGGATTGTCTTTATAAGAATGGGCTACTGTATTTACAAAATTTTGTTTCCATATGTCTACTGGTATGCTACATCTTACATCAACAAGGATTACAGGTTACAAAATTGGATCTACGTACCAGAATGATATACAATAATAGCCTCTTGATGAGGTCAATGCTAGGATTTATTGATCAGATAAAAGTATAGTGACCGATATATTTTTATCTTGTCTTATATAAATTCAGACATTGACCCATATCAAAAGGTCATATTTGTTTCTTGTTTTAGTTATTACGATTATTATTATTTCTTAACGTCTTTATAACCAGTAGGTTAAATATTTGTCATATTTTAATCACGTGACCATGGTGATAAATTTCTGGATGAGAATACATTGTAATTGCAAATTTTCATTCGACTGAAATTAACAATGGCAATTAACAGCTTGAGAATATTTTTGACGATTTCACCATAGGAGAAGTAGATTCTTCATCTGCTGACAGTGGATTAAATATAGATTATCCTTCAGTTGCCCGTGGGTTACGATATTTCTCCACTCAAGAGAGTTAAATTAAAAATTTTAACCAAAAGCCGTTAGGCGAGTGGTTACAATTTTTAATTTAACTCTGTAGAGTGGAGAAATATCGTAACCCAAATGGGCATCTGAAGGAGAATTTGTTTCTCCCATTATTTAACATGAACTATATTTAAAAATTTGAAATTAATGCAGGGTAAGGCATGAGACATTTTAATCCTCTAGAGGATTACAGATTTTTCCACCACTGGTTCAGCTGGGTTAAAATGCCGTAATAATGGGAGAAGATATTTCTGCACTCTTGATAGTTAAATATTCAAATATTAACTTTCAAGAGTGGAGATATATTGTAATCTACTGGTTTTATTTATATAATTCTAAATCTGCTTTTAAAAAACGCACATCTCTTCCAATATTTGTCCCAATTGAATTGACCTTTCACTCGTTACCTTTGCAGTAAGGAAGCCACGTCTACAATGAAATCTGTGTCTAAAACGTACTTCCTTTGGACCAACTTTTGTGTTTGGAATAGACAGGTGTTTGGTTTATACAGGTTAACTTTACAAACATTTCTTACATCAGGGCTTTATTTAAAGTTCGGTATTTACAGGATTCCATTTTATTCAGGGTTTGGCTTAAACAGGGGTTAGACTTAGGGCTATGGTGTTTAATACCACTTTCAACAATATTTCAGTAATATAGTGGCAGTCCGTTTTATTGGTGGAGGAAACCGGAGTACCTTGAGAAAACCACCGACCTGCCGCAAGTCAGTTTCACCGTATAATGAAATGCAATCATAGCCTGAAGTAAAATCGTGTTTTAACTATGACTACTTTTACAAACTTACCATTTGCTAAACCTGTTAGAAATCTGGTAATCAGTGCCATGGGAAAGTTATAAGTAAAACCAAATGCCAGGGAAAAGAAACCATTAAAAAATAATGTTATAAGTAGAATAGGTCTTCTTCCAAATTTGTCTGACAGCCAACCCCAAAAATAACTGAAACATAAATAAAATGTTCAATCATATATTAGTAAATAAAATGTTTACTCATAGGTTAATAAATAAAATGTTCAATCATAGGTTAGTAAATAAATGTTTAATCATAGGTTAGTAAATAAAATGTTTAATCATAGGTTAGTAAATAAAATGTTCAATCATAGGTTAGTAAATAAAATGTTTAATCATAGGTTAATAAATAAAATGTTTAATCATAGGTTAGTAAATAAAATGCTTAATCATATGTTAATAAATAAAATGCTTAATCATAGGTTAATAAATAAAATGTTCAATCATAGGTTAATAAATAAAATGCTTAATCATAGGTTAATAAATAAAATGCTTAATCATAGGTTAGTAAATAAAATTTTTAATCATAGGTTAGTAAATAAAATGTTTAATCATAGGTTAGTAAATAAAATGTTTAATCATAGGTTAGTAAATAGATTGTTCAATCATAGGTTAATAAATAAAATGCTTAATCATAGGTTAATAAATAAAATGCTTAATCATAGGTTAATAAATAAAATGTTCAATCATAAGTTAATAAATAAAATGCTTAATCATAGGTTAATAAATAAAATGCTTAATCATAGGTTAATAAATAAAATGTTCAATCATAGGTTAGTAAATAAAATGTTTAATCATAGGTTAGTAAATAAAATGTTTAATCATAGGTTAGTCAATAAAATGTTTAATCATAGGTTAGTAAATAGATTGTTCAATCATAGGTTAATAAATAAAATGCTTAATCATAGGTTAATAAATAAAATGCTTAATCATAGGTTAATAAATAAAACGCTTAATCATAGGTTAATAAATAAAATGCTTAATCATAGGTTAATAAATAAAATGCTTAATCATAGGTTAATAAATAAAATGCTTAATCAT
>MJUT01031243.1:241056-251815 GCA_002080005.1 Gigantidas platifrons
TTTTTTTTCAAATAATTGTTTCTTCATTGTTCTGTTTAAATTGTATTATCATTCTAAATTCAATTTTATTTCATTTCATGCCTATTTGTTAATTTAAATGATAAATTTTAATTCCTTTAATTAAGATTTATTTTCTTCTAACTTCATATACTTTAGCTCCATCATATCATGACCGTTCATCTAGGCTATCATTAGCCTGTTTTGTTGTACATATTGTTATATATTTTATACATTTTGTATGATTTATTATAATAGACGCGCCACTGCTTCTACCCTGGTGGTAGGCGCCCCCGTTGTAAAGGGGTAGTTTCTTAATAAATATAAATATAAACTGCTAACACGTTTTTTTCCAGGGTTATATTATAATGTAATGGTGGGTGAATGGAGGAGGAAAGGGTGGCTACTTTGTGAATAAACCCACCATACAGATACAGCCTACCAAATAATTAAGCATACACAGTTGTTGGGGACATATTGAAGAATTGCATTTTATTTAGAATGATGAAAGTCAAAATTTTAAGAAATTATGACGATCTATCGACAGCATATCCTGTGGATGCTAATTATAACTCATCGTCGATAATCGATGGCAGATCCCGCTACGATTATCCTCGGTCGAGTGAATAGTATCGGAGAGTGGACATGCAGTCGTGGGTTCCCTGCGATTATAGTAATAAAAACATGAATATCAAATTTAGTGTGTTTGTTTTGTTTAATTGATATGGTGTTTATAACGCCAATTCAACAATATTTCAGTTATATTGTGGCGGTCAGTTTCATTGGTGGAGGAAACCGGAGAAGCCGGAGAAAACCACCGACCTGTCGTAAGTCACTGACAAACTTTATTACATAATGTTGTACACCTCGACCTGATCAAGATTCAAACTCACAACATCAGTGGTGATAGGCACTGACTGCATAGTTAGTTAATGTAAATCTAACTTCCATACGATCACGCCCATGACGGCCCCTTCAAATTTAGTGCGCACGACGCGTTTCTGGAATAACATTTATCGGGTACGCATGAAATCTAAAGACTGGAAAGCCAAATAATTGAAGGTTTTGAGAATACCCATATACTCCCACAGTTTCCAATGCAAGTCATTGGAACTCTGCACAATGTTTGCAAACATATCGAATGAAGATATGTGACTTTCATAATTCAACATTTAATTTTTATGTGATGTAGATATATATTACAATGTGTTAATTTTATTTTCTCATTACTTCATAATCTACTACAGTTATCCTTACATGTGTGAACGGATATTTTTCATACAAAAAACTATATATTCAGCATAAGCCTGTGTATCACTCAATCGGTAATAAATTACCAGTTATTGTTCAGTTATCATTGATGTAAATTGTGGCGGTTTAATCTGTTTTGTGGCCATGGCTTGGTCAAGGAATATCTGTGTCACAAATGATCACGGATATGTCCTGTTTGTCGTAATCACAAACCGGTCCTTTCCTCTGTTATGATGTATCACCAGGTTTGCATAGTAACACGAAGGGTGCCACTAGTGAAACAGGAACTAGCAACCCTTCCGAAGCACCCGAGTTCGCACCGGTTTTCAGTCGAGTTCGTGTAAGTGGAGCTTTAGTTTTCTGTGTAGTGTTTCGTAGATCAGTTTTTTTTCCTTTTACGCTTGGTCGTTGTATTGTCTGTCATTTTTCGAGTACCACTCATAAGGGTGGTTTGCGCACGCACGGATACTTGAACATCGCCTCGAGGTAGGGTTATGCAGCTGTACAATTTAAAAAAAGGAAAACTAACAAAACCAGTAGTTCACCGAAGTGTCCATATATCAGACTGCATTGTTAGTATGCATTCATTGCGTGGAAATCCGTCAGTTTTGCAAACACTTCTGTACAGTTAAATGGGTTTTGTATGAACGGTATCCTTGCCCGGAATTTTAACTAAACAGAAGTGTTTGCTAAACTGACGGATTTCCACGCAATGAATGTATGCTAACAATGAAGTCTGATATATGGACACTTCGGTGAACTACTTGGTTTTGTTAGTTTTCCTTTTTTTAAATTGTACAACTGCATAAACCTACCCCGAGGCGATATTCAAATATCAGTGCGTGTGACGTAGCAAACCACCCGTGACTCAGGTGTCTTCAAACATTTCTTAACAATTATCCTATACCTATTTCTGTCGTCGTGGTTATTCTTTAATTTCTGTTAAAATTAAAAACTTTGTTGAAGAGTTTGTAGATATCAAAGGGTCAATCAGAATCCGTATATCGAAGAAGAACAGACAACACAATGGCTAAAAGAAAAAGGACAAAATGACAAACAACGATCTACAAAACATACACTTAAAACTAAAGATCGAGTAATACGAACCCCGCTAAAAAACCGGGGTGAACTCAGGTGCTCCGGAAGGGTAAGCAGTTCCTGCTCCACTAGTGGTACATATCGTGTTAATCTAGTTACAAACCCGGTGATAAGTCATGAATGAGGAAAATACCGGGAAGTGTTTACGACTTGTGGAACATATCCGTGATCATGTATGACACCGACATTCCATAACGGTCAACCACGTCATGGTGGTGGCCGTAAAACTTTCGAAGTGATGACTTCAACTTAACCCTCTATCAAGGAAATCCTTATAGGAGCCACAAGCTCTGGAATATAGTATCAACTGAGAGATATACTCCACATGCAGGTACTGCTGGAATGTTGCTACATATAAATGGAAAGTTCACAATGGGAAAATTTTGCAATCATCTCTTTTGTCGTAAAGTTTCGTTCTTAAGCACCCCTCACTGTCAATTTGAGCATCATCTAAGATTTCCACAGGGACATTCAACCAACATTCCAACCAGAAGATTCAGTTGTTTCGAATATGGTCCAAATGGTCCTTTGATAAAAGTAAGCGACGCAGTGACGACCAGTTGGATTATAATATAGAATGACAGATTAGTAATACGTTATATCAGATGGATAATCTGTTATAACCGCTGGTTCATCAGACATTGCAAATTGATAATCTGTTATAACATAATGTTAATCAGTTATAGCAAATAGTTAATCTGCAGTATGACATTGTTAATCCATTAATATATATTTTTTGTGCTTGCCTTTCTGCTTTAGACACAGGGGGGATATAAATGGCTCATACTGCAAAATTAAGGGTTGACTATCATCCTTTTAGCACCGTCACCTGGTGTCTCCTGCAGAAAGGTTATCATTGTGTTTGCCTCTCTGCTTCAGACACGGGTAGGATACAAATAGTCGACTCTATTTATTTATTTATCATCGTATTTATATAATACATATATCATAGCTGGATGTATTAAAACATATCAACCACACTGAGCATATAAATGACATGTTATAAGTACAATGTATATGTTATTGTATCTTTGTCCTTGTTAAACATATGTTATGTTTTAAGTATTATATATACCATGGATCTTACGAATGAACTTATTTAAACCAACGAATCCTTCGGATCCTTCGGATTCGTTGGTTTAAATAAGTTCATTCGTAAGATCCATGGTATATGGTTTGTAACAGAAATTATACGATTGACAAAAGGTGTTCTCTTCGACGTCCGCGTTAACCATGGAATAACATGTAGATCTTAAACCATGACGTAAGCTCCTCCCACTTCCATAGAAACTTAACTATTATTCTCATGTGACGTCAAAATCATGGAATGGAATAACATCAAGATCTTCATGTTAAACCATGGTTTGCAAAAGTTCACTATTTTTAAGTTGATTACTGCATAAAAACATCAAAGGAAAAATGCGTATTTATGTTACAAATAATTATATATGTGAATATTTATGCCCCTCGTGGGCCCATAATTGGGGGTCCCTGTGAAGTGAGAAACGGAACAGAAACGAAACACAGCGAAACGAAACGAAACACAATGAAACGAAATACGACGAAACGAAACAAAATCTGTAAACTGACAAACGAAACGAAACAGAATATGTAAACTGAGAAACGAAACGAAACGAAACGAAACGAGATCATTCAATGAAATTATAAAGAATTCATTCCTCGACGTCTGCGGTGTGTAGATAATCCACAGGGACTTGGATAACTATTTTTGACAAATGTGCGCTCTCGGGCAATGGAAATCTCGTAGAAAATACCAACTATTTCTGAATCTGACAATTATGCGCTCTCGGGCAATGGCAATCTCGTAGAAAATACCGACAAATATGCGCTCTCGGGCAATGGCAATCTCGTAGATTGCCCGAGAGCGCATATTTGTCAGAAATAGTTATCGGATTCCCTGTGGATAATCACGCAAATTTACACCATCCGAGGCAGAATTCCCTTTAAATTAGTATAGATCAGGGGAAAACGTGCCCAAATCTAGGGTCAAACAAAAAATATAGTTTGTATGGGTTAATCCGACCCTACTCCAAATCTAGTACCTACAATAGTTTTTTTTTATTACATTTTCTCAACAAGCACTAGTATCATTTCTCACACATCCACCAAGTTTGGAAATGTAATGTAACCATTCTATAATCTAATCTTATCGAAGTTATCAAAGGTAAATGTGAACAACTTGAGTTAAAAATGTGAAACGTAAACGAACGAACGCCTAGTGACGGCAAATATGAGATTATTCATTAACCTACCATAAATTCATACAGAAAACATATTGCCATATTTGCCATTAATTTGATTTGATTGATTTGCTTTTTGGTGTTTAACGCCACTTTCAGCAATATTTCAGCTATATCATGGCGACCAATTTTAATGGTGGATGATGCCGGAGTACCCGAAGAGAACCACCGACCATGGGCAAGCAACTGGTAAACTTTATCACATGTGACTGCGAGTCGAGTGCGCCCTTTTTTTGTAATTTACAAAGCCGGGCGCGAACCCACGCCGTTGTATGAGTTGTTAGAGAATCCAACTATACCTAAATAATTGAGCCACCCAGGCCCTTAAAGCATTTTGAAATTATCCCAATTTAAGATTTTAATAAAATGGAAAAGCAATGCAACACTATACAATGTATACCAAGCTTTTTCTATCGCTCGACAAGATGAAATCTGTATAGTAACTTAAATACTTCAGGTAGACATACATTTGGCGCGGGTGGTAAAGAGTTATTTTCGTGCAACGTGTTTGGAGGTTATTATTATTATTATTATTATTTCACGTGTTTGATAGTAAGAGGGGCTTTATTCGGCGTATTTCGTGCAAAAATAATTGCTGTCGCATCAAATTTGCAAAGAAGAAGTAGAGATTTGAGAACAAGGCTAAAAATAAACTGAAAACCGGTATGCCGCCGGGATTTTGTCAGAAAATATATATAGTTTGTCTGTTTGATAGAAATCAAAATTTGTTATTATGCACACCTTTAATTTAATTCTTTATTTATTTCATGAGGATTACATACAGCCAGAGGCTACTAGTAGCTCTCCTCAATGCACACCTTTAGTATATATATGCATGAACATGGTCCCTACAAAATATTAAAAATATAAATGAAGTTAGCCTTGATATATCTGGATGGACAGGGGTAAATTAGTATGCTCCTTGACTTTTCGTCGCCAAAATGGAAGGGGGGTGTTGAGAAAAATACAACAGCTAAAGATCAATGTGGAGTGGCCGATAAAGATATGTTTTCTTAAATATTAACTAATACCTTAAAGGTATACCTATATTTTTCACTTTCACGTATTCGCCAATACAGATGCAATTAATGTCCCGGGCTCGTTTGAGTGGATTTTGAAAATGTGTAAACTTAATTGATATTTTCCCATTAGGCCTATAAAACATAATTGTGTGTTTAGGCTAACATTGTGGAAAAGTTAAGTAGGGTAGGGTGGGTATGAACTATTTTGTTTTACATATTGGACAGATGTTCTGACTTTAATAGTGCTTGTTGAGAAAATGTTATAAAAAAAAATATTATACTTTTACAGTATTTTTACTATATTAATTAACAGTCATAGATTTGCTAATTTCCCCTAAAAGACTATTTCCCCGGAAGTGAACTATTTCCCTGAGACTATTTCCCTATCCGCAATTTTGCACGTTTATATTTCCCGTTTTTTTTTTAAATCCTTGAAATTATTGAAAGTTTCAGTTGTTATGGTTGTTGAATTTGTTTAATATTACTGGTAAAACATATATTTGTTATTTATTTCATTACACTTTAATTAGTGTTACATGTAAGTGATAAACAATCTGAAGTGACACAACTATAAACACAATATTGAGGTAATATGCCTTATTTTGCTGTTCTTCATCAGTATGAGTTTAATAACCTAGAAATAATCATATCACAGAGAAAAAAGCCTTTTATTGTTGTTCTTCAATTGTTAAAGTATAATAAAACAGTTAAAAACCTGTTATTTCGGGAAGTAGCAAGTTTATTGTTTCCCTCAACACAAACTATTTCACTCCGCTTCGCGTCGGAAAATAGTTTGTGTTTCGGGGGACAATAAACTTGCTACTTCCCTCACAACCGGTCTTTAACTGTATACTATTGTAGGCACGGGATTTTAGGTAGGGTCGCGCTACAATACACAACCTATATTTTTGTTAGACTCTAGAGAATTCATTTGGGCACGTTTTCTCCAGATCTATATTAATTTATAGGGAATTCTGCCTCGGATGATGCAAATTTGCGTAATTATCTACACACATCTAGCATATACACGAATGGCAGAAATGCTGTATATATATGTCATTCCGAACTTTTTAGTGAACTCAAAAAAATAGAGTATTTCGTCAATTTGCAATGCCAAATTAATACTTTAATACATGTCCATCTATCATGATAAAATTGAATTGGTTGATTATACATTTATAAGGTATAGGGCAGTGTTTATTTTTATTTGGGAATGTAGACGACTTTTGCCAAATGAAATATATAGCGTAAGTGTAAAATACATCTTCGATTACAAAGTAAAGTTTCTTAGATATACTCGAACATATAGCATAAACGGACGCGGACGTCGAGGAATGATTTTTTTAAAATTCATTGAATGATCTCGTTTCGATTCGATTCGTTTCTCGGTTTACATATTCTGTTTCGTTTCGTTTCTCAGTTTACAGATTTTGTTTCGTTTAGTGTTTTTCGTTTCGTTTCGTTTCGTTTCGCTGTGTTTCGTTTCTGTTCCGTTTCTCAGTTTACATGGACCCCATAATTGGTAAATAAAAGTATCTTGTAACATAAATACGCATTTTTCCTTTGATGTTTTTATGCAGTAATCAACTTGAAAATAGTAAACTTTTACAAACCATGGTTTAACATGAAAATCTTGATGTTATTCCATGATTTTGACGTCATAGATATGTTATTCCATGATTTTGACGTCATCATGTAATTTCTGTTACAAAGCATATATATATACCATGGATCTTACTCATGAACTTATTTAAACCAACTCTTCCTTCGGATTCGTTGGTTTAAATAAGTTAATTCGTAAGATCCATGGTATATATAATACTTATCTTATCTTATATTTTTTAATTTGTTATACTTGAATATATAAATACATGTAGTTAAAATACTAAGATTTTTAATCTCTCTGGACGTGGTATGCCACAGCTTCTGAAATGATTAATATTGTGAAATGAATAATAATTTTTATGTTTGGAAAATATACATTTGACACTTCCATCAAAAGTATGCTTTGACTGAAATACTCGTTAACTTTTCTTTTTATCAATTCAACAAGTGAATTTAAATGAAAGTTCACAAAGAGAAACGAGATGTGTTGGCGCACTGTTGGTTGTGTTCTGGGTTGGTGTACATTGTATTTCACCTTAACTGCTTATTCATTGAGGTACTGAATGGTGTTTTATAAGAGACGTCGACAGGAACTGTTTGTCCATCGCGAGTATCTGGGTTCATCCCCGGTTTTTTGGTGGGGTCGTTGTTGCTCGTCTTTTTAGTTTTCTGTGTTGTGTTTTTGTTTGTTTATTTGTCTTCCAACTGTGTCTTGTGAGTCCAATGTTGCCAGTGTCTCTGGATTGTCCATTCTTGGTTGCACCTTCGGTTTTCCCTAACATTTATTGAATAGAAACATCCTACAAAGTAACAAGATGAAAACAATTGATTATTTCACCACATGACAGAAATATTATCCGCTCTCCGGTTTGATTTGTGGTATTTAACGCCACTTTCAACATTATTTTAGCTATATTGATGGAGGAAACCGGAGAAAACCACCGACCTGTCCCATGTTACTGACAAACTATCACATTTAAATTAATATAGCATTAGGCCTATATACTGTTGTATCGTATCTGCTCTCAGTCCATATTCTATATTGTATTAAAATAAACCAAGTAAAGGACAACATTTATAGCAATTTTCCAGAATAAAAACTGACGTTATTTGCTTGTCTTATTGGTAAACAAATTAAAAAAATAATAATAAATTTTAAAATTTCAAAAATCAGGAAAGTTTATTTTATACTTCCCAGGATGCATATGTTTGTTTGTATGTGAATAAACGCCTCCTCATGAAATTAAGACTTTCGTGAATATATTATGCTGAGAGACTTTTAAAATTTTGTTTACCCTTCGTATATTTATATTGACAAAAATCTCAAATATTGTCAATACGTATTATTTTCGTGTTTTTTTTTCCCTTCTCCAAACAATCGATATTGAACATAACATCGACCAGGTCGGTTCCGCGTCTGACCAATAGCATGCCCCGACCTCTTTTCCCAGTCGCCTTTGCAAACTCTCTCATTAATACATTTACATACATACATATCTGAATTATTTGAAGCAACGGATTTATTCATGAAGGATTATATGTTTAAAATATTATTTAATATTGGAGGGAATTAATGTGTTTTTATAATGTAAATCAGAAAAGATGGAGTTTGATTGAGGAAGGCATTACATTTCACTACACACTTGTGTAAAATCGATCCTAAGGATAGATCGCAGCGTATTGTGATCTATACAATCGTAAAAATGGCGGACTTGGAGGCTGTGCTGGCTGATGTCAGCTATCTCATGGCGATGGAGAAGTCTAAATCGACCCCAGCCGCCAGAGCAAGCAAGAAAATCATCCTCCCCGACCCAAGGTACGTAGCGAAAGCACAAACGGGCACCTGTTCGGGTCACGTCAAAACCAAGTTCCTCGTCGACGCGAATCGTCTGCATCACATTATTTGTTTATATTAAATAATAATTAATATTTTATATTGTTTATTTAATATTTTACAGTGTGAGAAGTGTTATGCATAAACATTTGACGAAAATGGGTGAAGTGACGTTTGACAAAATATTTGGACAAAAATTAGGTGAGTATTTAAAATGACTGGAGTCTGTTTGCGGAAGTGATGAAGCGACTGCGCGCAACATCAGTTGCATCTACATAACATAATAATCTATCAGCTGATAATCCATCAATACATTCATTGATTGTGTACACAAATAGCTTGTGCTAATTGTCAGTATACAAAAGAATAACATCATGCTCCAGTAAACAGGGCATGGAATACACAAACCATAAATTAAAACATAAAGTAAAAAAAAAATAAAAACAGCCCAACACAAATTCAAAGAAACATTTTTTTATTTATTAGAAAGTGGGAAGCTAAATTACAATATTGCAAAGACCTATTTATCAGTACCATAAAATTGTACTTTTAGTGTGAAGCAATATTAACCAAAATATATGAAAGCATTGTTTGAACATTTGGAAATTGGTGAAGCTAATTATGAAAACCTGTTCTGCCACAGGTGCGATATAAGATTTTCTATGTATATAGACGTTTTCAGAAATCGGTGATTACCTAGTTATCATTCGTGGACACTAGGTGGCGTTACTTTCGTCCGCCATTATGAAAGTACAACAATCGGTTGTTTACACTAGTTACATGTACGATTAATCAGTATTCATAATTGGATTAGATAAAGACGCTTCAGTTGTTATTTTATGGCTCCTCATGAAACTTTTTTTTCAGATAAAGAAATTCAGATATTCAGATGTTTTAATTTGATGAAACTTAAATTCCTTTTCATCTTCACTACAGATCCCTATATAAAGAAATTGACCAACAAAAAGTTTTATAATTTAACACAAAAAAAATTAATAAAACAGAATTGAAAAATGCACCTTAAGATGTCACATTCAAAGTTAAAGTGGCATTAGCTACGATTTTGACAAAAAAAATGACATGTTTTGGAAATTGGTAAATAGATTTAAAATGACGAAATAGAGGTAAATATTTCACATTAAACAGCTAATCAAACCACTTTCCACCTTTTGAGAACGAAAATTACCATCGATTACTTATTTGTATTTTGTCGCTTATTAACTGCCAACTTGCATGGTTCGTTGTTCATACATGTCATTAACACTGACTAAAATTCACAAAATATAAGAAATAAGTGCATTGTTGTACTGATTTAATGACGATTCGACAATCTCCGTAAACAATGTTGATAATTAATAAGATGACATCGATTTCTTGATCGATCTCAAAACACAAGCAGTTGCAGGCCTTTTCCCCGATGCACGTACATTTCATAACATTTATAAGTTACAGAAACACGTTTTATTAAGGCATCAATCACATCTGATAGTTTTTATGGGTAACAAAAATTTACGATTTGACAGAGAATGCCCCTTTAAGTTCTTTCTTATCAGTTAGGCACACTTTTTATCATTATTACTTCACTTCCAGACTTATAAATATAGATACAAAATGCAACTATTTTGCGTTTTCGATTTTCAAGCCATCTTCCAATTTATTTGTACTTAAAAAATAAATTTATATATTTTTTT
>MJUT01031243.1:269803-286004 GCA_002080005.1 Gigantidas platifrons
CCTACTACATGTATGTATATATATGCAAATGGAAATAAAGGAAAAGCACTCCCGCTGCCTTTCCACAATTCCAGTCTCTACACTCCACAGGTCTTAAATAATTAGCATTACTCATACCCCTTAATGATGTTCTTTGGTGCATTAAATTGTTATATATACAGTTGATCCTCAATAGCTCAAACTTAGACACGTTTTGTATTGTACAAAGTAAAATTTCAGTCCTTTCATAGTACTTTTAAGTTTGATTTATTTTTTATGCGAGATAACTTGAATACTGTCATATTTCGATATAAAATTATGCATCCCACTCTTTGCTATTAGACACACTGTTCATATTTGGATTATCAACTACATTTTAAACTGCATTGGTGGCCATGGTGTAATGGTTAGCGTGCTCGACTTGAGTACAGTAGATCATGGGTTCGAGTCTCGGTTGGGTCAAGCCAAAGACGATATAATATTGTTATTTGTTGCTTCTCTGCCAAGCACACAGCACTTCAGAGTAATAGCCTACATTATTGTCATTTTTGGACAATCAATGTTTCAAGTCAGGTCTCTGTCTAGTATTTACCTAGGTAATAAAAACTGACCTAGCCAATTTTTGCAAAAATGTTACCGGAAATACAATTATTTTCTTAATTTTTTGCCTCAACTGAGGAAATTTTCACAGATCTCACCAAATGCTTCTAATAAGTAAAAAAAAATATATCTCGTAAAGAACGTATATTTTTTTTATTATCACAGTACATGTGTGCTCCTGCATAAAATTCTTAGAAAATATAATTCTTTACAGCTGTAATGTACATTGTGTATGGATGTGTGATAATGATGGTTCAATCAGAATTATAAGAAGGCTGATATTTCTAGGATGGTGATGGTGTTTTTCTTCTTGTGGTTAATAGTTGTTTTCAACTTATAGATGTAACTAAGTTATTAAAAACAGCAGTTTATTTTATTTGTGCAATGTTCAAATATTGGTAGATTTTTACAGTTTTTCCCCCTAATATGATGAATCTATGTGATGTGTGAGTGTGCATCTAATGAATCAAAGGTTGCGAAGTGGTTAAGGTCATTGACCTCTGACCTCAACCCTAAAACCACTGACCTAATTAGGTTTATTTCCTGATACCTGTGTTAAGGTTTTCAGACAACTAATAAGATAATTTTTTCTATGGTGTAAATTTTCTATCAGGTTGAAACATAGATACACATAAGCGTGTACCTATACGTACGTGTAGCCGTGAGTAGTAGCATAATGTATTGGAGTCATTCTGCAAAAAAGTAATTAGCTTAAACAAAAAATAAATAAGATATTTTTTCTATGCATCTATGGTATAAATTTTCTATCAGCACGAAACAAAGATACAAATGCATGTTCGTGTATGTGAACGCACACGCACATGAAGCCATGAATAGTTAGTAGCGTAATGTATCTAAGTAAACCATTAAATTCATGCAATAGATCTATTATAGAAAAATCAATGGTTTTGTAACATAAAATAAATAAGATATTTTTTCTGTTGAGCACGAAACAAAGATTCAAATTTATGCATGTGCACATACATGTAGCTGTGAGTAGTAGCATTAATAATGTATCTAAGTCAGCCATCAAAATCATGCAATATATCTATTATAGAAAAATCAATGATTTTGTAAGGCAGAGTTATAATTACTATTATTATACTTTTACAGTATTTTTACTATATAAATTAACAGTCATAGATTTGCTAATTTCCCCTAAAAGACTATTTCCCCGGAAGTGACTATTTCCCTGAGACTATTTCCCTATCCGCAATTTTGCACGTTCATATTTTCCTTTTTTTTTCTTTTTTTTTTTTTTAAATCCTTGAAATTATTGAAAGTTTCAGTTGTTATGGTTGTTGAATTTGTTTAATATTACTGGTAAAACATAAATTTGTTGTTTATTTCATTACACTTTAATTAGTGCTAAGTGATAGAAATCTGAAGTGACACAACTATAAACACAATATTGAGGTAATATGCCTTATTTTGCTGTTCTTTATCAGTATGAGTTTAATAACCTAGAAATAATCATATCACAGAGAAAAAAGCCTTTTATTGTTGTTCTTCAATTGTTAAAGTATAATAAAACAGCTAAAAACCGGTTATTTCGGGAAGTAGCAAGTTTATTGTCCCCCTCAACACAAACTATTTCCCTCCGCTCCACGTCGGGAAATAGTTTGTATTTCGGGGGATAATAAACTTGCTACTTCCCTCACAACCGGTCTTTAACTGTATACTAATATCAGATTGAAGTCTACAGTCCGTTAACAAGTACACATAGTGTGTGAAACTAAATTTTGTGGTATCATAGACCAATCTCTATTTTACATAGTCCTCACTGTACATTATATACAAAATTTTGAAAATTAGTCCTAGACCAGCTTGATTTTACATTGACATTGTCTTTAGGTCTACTGTTAATTTCGCACACTGCACACATGATAAAAGAACATATACATGTAGATTAATTACATGTATAACTCAATAGAGGATTGATATGTGTGTTATTATCATATTGTTTGTACAAGTTCAGTGTCTTCAGTGAAACAATGTTTTGCTGAGAAACAGTCAAACTGGAAAGTGCTTCTTCAAAGTGTTTGTTGTATCAAAAGAGAAAAGAAAGCATTATTAAATTTTCTGAACTTTGAGTGCTTCTAAAAATACATTTTGTCATTTACATGTATGTATCGATTCATAAAAAAAATATATGGTAAAAGATGGGAAATATTGAATTTCCAATAAACTTTAAGTGCTTCCAAAAATACATTTATGTATATGAGCTCTAGATCTGAAATAAAAACAAATAAAATAATATTTAATTTTGCAAACTTGAAGCCCTTTATTATTGAAACCATCAATTGTTGATGATAATGTGCACATAAAGTACACGTGTACAATGTTACATGTGTATAATGTGATATGTGTATAATGTTACATGTGTATTTAATGTTACCATGTGCACAATGTTACATGTGTGTAATGTTGCATGTAAAAATCATACAGTATGCTTTGGAATTTGGAAAGATTGCTTAAAGGGACATTAACTGCCAAATCATAAATTTTTGTTACCCATAAAAACTATCAGATTTCTGATTTTTTTGTGAATCTGCTTTTAGTCGGTGTTAATTATGGACAAAGAGCCATGCAAGTTGGCAGTTAATAAGCAACAAAATACAAATTATTCAAGCGAGGTCAAATTATTTGCTTGCAAGCAAATAAATAATCGATGGTAATTTTCGTTCTCAAAAGGCGAAAAGTGGTTCAATAAGCTGTTTAATATGAAATATTTACCTTTATTTCATCATTTTAAAGCTATTTACCAATTTCCAAAATATAGAATTTTTTTGGTCAAAATCGTAGCTAATGCCCCTTTAACTAATACCGTTTGCGGATGGCATGTCACTTAGTCTTTCTCATATATATAAGGCCACTCTCGCCAAAGGCCATCCATCTTGTCAGCCCAGATTTCAGATGCACTGATCTATAGTAAAATACTGCTAAATTAACCCCTTCAAGAGAGGTGGCAGAATAAGAGGGGGTGGGGGGGGGTGGGGGCTACCAATTTTTGCCTTAATTTTTTTCACCTCCCTGCTGGAAAGCTAAATTAAAAATATTTCTATTTATTCCAACAAATTCTTTCATAATTTTTACTTTTCCAAATCCAGTTTTACTTGTCCCAGGCCTCGGGCAAGTGGGTTAGCATGAAGACTAGACTACCAGTGTACAATGTATACTCCATCAACACTAGAGGTCATAGGCTAGCTAATTTTTGGTAATACATGTATGTGTGCCTTGGAGGAACAGAAATTCCAATTACCACATTGTGCCTTGTAGGACATATTATTATATCTGTAGTTTGTGAAAGATTTGAATTTAGTTGATCAATGACAAGGAATATATGTACATTTTTGTATACTGTGCAAATACATGGTGACGTTGCTTTTGATAAAGATGTATAGCTTTGATTAAATGGCCATTTGTTGCTCTAGATCTTGACCCTTTGTCAGAAGGACAACAACACAAATTTTACATTATTCAAGTCACACATTCATAAACATCGTTAGTAACCAAGAGGCAATTATTACAGTTCATTCCTCCTCTTTTTGAAAAGAGGAGGAGCGGGATCCCAATTACCTGTTATGCCTGTGTGGGTTACTGACAATAACGTGTAAAAAGATTATGAAATAATGTCTCTGTGAACATACTTTATATTTTAAGTAAATTGAATATTTGTTATTTTTTAAATCATTGAAATACAACATTATAATATATAATGGCATGTTGGATTTGCGTGGGAGGAATATGAAATGATTTGATTGTTATCACTATAATATTCTAAATGTCAAACAGTTAATGCTTAACAACAGATGGTATATTACTTTGTAGGCCATTGTTGATTAAATATTTCATATATTTTAATTCACTTGTGATCATTGTATCTTAATTTTTCATTATTCTAAAAACAATATTTTTGTACTATATAAATAGGCTTTAATAGAACAAGTAGGTGTACAAACATATAGATAGATACAATGTATCTATATATAAATGCTGATGATGAGATCTTTCTCAGCGGTAGACCAATACACATATTTCTTTTGCATTTAGCTTTGAGGAGATATTTCAAGGGTTAATGCTGGTTTTGTTATAAAGGCAGTTATACCTCTCATACTCACCTCAATGTTAAGGTTAGACACCTCCTACCCATTGCTTGGAGGAGGTATTTCAAGGATTAATGCTGGTTTTGCAATAGAGGCAGTTATACCTCTCATACTCACCTCAATGTTAAGGTTAGACACCTCCTACCCAATGCTTGGAGGAGGTATTTCAAGGGTTAATGCTGGTTTTGTTATAGAGGCAGTTATACCTCTCATACTCACCTCAATGTTAAGGTTAGACACCTCCAACCCAAGGCTTGGAGGAGGTATTTCAAGGATTAATGCTGGTTTTGCTATAGTGGCAGTTATAAACAAAAAGATACCTCTCATACTCACCTCAGTGTTAAAGTTCCAGACACCTACCCATATATATATATAGCATGGAGGGATTTCTCTGAACAATTCTTTATTGAATGTCATGCCATGGCTTCAGTCATTGCCTTAATTTTGTTCACCTACTTGCCCGAAAACCAAATTTAGAACAATTTTCTATTTATTCAAAAATGTTCTTTCGTAATTATGTCTCCCCTTCGAATGAAGGGAGACATATTGTTTTAGTCTGATTTTTTCTTCCACTTCTTCTGCTTCTTCTCACCGAAGCTTGTCCGGACCATAACTTTTTTGTCTTTCCAGATAGCTCAGTTATATTTGGTATGTTGGTGCATGACCATAAGGTGGTGTGTCGCGTACCGTAATGACCTTCGTGGGACCTTGACCTTTGACCTCAAAGTCAAATAATTGTTTCTTAGATAGTATCACTTGTTAAGGGGAGACATAAGTTTTATAGGTATCTAAAACAGTTTTTCCTAGTTTTCACCAGTTTTACTTGTCCCGGTCTTCGGGCAAGTGAGATAGCACGAAAACTGTAGACATGAGCACCTACCCAAGGATTGGAGGGGTTCTCTGCTCAATTCTTTATATTAAATGTCATGTGATAGCTTTCTAGACATAGTCACAATATAGCTGAACAATTTATTAAAATATTTTTTAAGGATCTTAATGATTATCATTCAGCATTATCAAGCTTACGATTTTCCTGTTTCAACCAATGGAATTATTTTTTCGTACAGATTCTTTAAGAGAGGCTCACATACATGTACATGCATACTTGTATATTACACATTCAGATCATGTCTAGGACGTTTTCATAGCACTGCACAGCACATTATTAATGGGATAGAATTAAATGTGCAAATCGTGAATAGCAGTACAATGCTCCATCTTTGAATAATATATGCCATTTACTATGACAATCTCATTAACAAATGAAAGCAGAAATTTATATACTGGAATCAATGCCTACATTATGAACATACACCAGCCATAAATATATCTTTATCTAAAAATCCATGGGGAATCTGGTTAGCAACTGATCACAGCGATAGTGATACAATTTTAAAAGCAAATGTAATGTCAATCCAGATGGTGATAATGACAATTTCTACTTTTTCCAGATTTTTGTTTGGGTTGGTTATTAATATTACAATGTGTCAAAAGGGAAATAGAAATAAAATCTATTTTGGTAGAAATTGGAAAGCAAAACGGTCATTGTCCATATAGCACAATACTTTGTACATGTGATTAATGATACATTTCTCAGGCACATACTGTGAAATCATTTATAGCTATTTATTGTGAAAATTTTGTGGAATGAACTGTTCCAATTATTTTTTCTCATGCAGTTGAATATAATATACAAAATAAATGTACATACATGTGTGGTATTTTCTGAGATATTGGAAGTAGTTAGTTGGATAAATTGCTCGCTGGACGTTAAACACCAATCAATCAATCAATCAATCAATTAATCAATCAATCATTGCATTTATACCTATTTCAAAACCTAGTACATGTATATACCTAACAAAAATGGAAAAAATCAAGCATCGCTGCGTAACATTGTATGCAAAAACCCTCTCTTCATTTTCCCATATACCAGAAAAAAAAGTGATACATTTGTATAATTAACATTAATATCTAATAGAAGCCTTTAAACAAGCTTTCTCCCTCAATAATTCCCTTAAAAAAACTCTAATAGCCCCTTCCGCTCCCCCTCCTGATCATTAAGATAATAAAAAAAAATCATTGTAAGGTCATCTTTAAAATCAGGTTCATGTGTTTATTAAACATATTTACACACTGGTAATCAAAAACCAGCATCCTATTTATTTTAATGACTATGTATGTACTTAATATGAACAAAGCATGTTGAAAAAAGTATTTAATGTTCTAAATATGAAAAAAGCATGATGAAAAAAGTATTTAATGTTGTGAAAATACATTAAAATCACTTCCATTAAAACAAACAATAACATACTGGTGAGCTAAGTACCAATTATTGACTTTAATAAAACACTTCCTATTATAAGATATAAAACCCAAGTAATTAAGTACCCAGCATGTAGTTGTCATTTGAACTGCATTGGTTCTTGCCTCGAGTGCGTTAGATCTTGGGTTCGAGGTCATGTTGGGTCAAAGCAAAGACTATTAAATTGGTATTCGTTGCTTTTCCGCTAAGAGCTCAGCATTAAGGAGAAAGAGCAAAGACGGGTTGACTCGGAATCAGGATAATTTTATCCATGGACAGTTGTTTCAGTCAGCTAGCACAATAAAAATCCAACTAAGCGTGTTGGTCTAGTACAAAGCGGGACTCATCATCATTTCATTGAAAATTAACTTGTTCTCGCCATGATGCAAATGAGCTTAGGTCAGTGATGTACTACAAATGAACTTACATGTGTAGGTCACTATTGTAAGTGCAATTGACCTTATGACCAGCAATGTCAGTTTCATGTACATGTATACATACAGTGGCAATAACTCATTTCCTACTACATACTGCAGATTGCAATGCAATCATTCCAATCATATTTAATTATTTTTTTCTCTCTCTGGATCCAATGCTTTTGATCATCTTGATTTGACCTCTATTTGAAATGGGACCTTGAACAGATATTTCTTGATATAAAAGATCCCTGCAAGTGATAGATAATCAATGTCTTATATATACATCATTGTGAATAACAAAAGCAATGATTATATTCAGCATGGATTTTTTTTCATGGATAACTAACCATCACTGTATACTGCTAGGAAAATTGAAATAATGTTAGTTAATTTGCAAGCTATTTTCATGGACATTGTTTTAGTTAATTTGCAAGCTATTTTCAAGGACATTGTATAATCCCATGAGTCTCATGTATCAGTGCTATTTAGTAGATGATGAAGAATTTTTCTACTCTTGGCTTTTCCTCCCCAGAAAGATCAAAGGTCTCAGCTATTAGCTCTCCAATATACTATTAATCTCTATGAATTATTGATGTACACATAAGTAACACAAGTAATATGGTTTACAATCCAAATATTTGTGGAACATGATACATATTAATACATTTGAGATATCCTGTTATATTTCTAATTAAATTATTATTGTTTTTAAATAGATTATAAAAAATAACAGACATAGTCGTTCACCTTTAAACTTTTGACCGTTTCTTTTTATAAATGTGATGTAAATATTTTGGTTGTGTCAATGTGGAATCTGAATGTTTGTTGTGGAAATCTGAATGACCAATTTAAATTTAATTCTAATTGATTGATTGATTGATTGATTGATTGGTTGGGTGGTGTTTAATGCCAACTTTATAAATTTAATTCTGCTAAATACACATGTATTGACATTATGTAGGAACCCCCTCTTGTAAGATATATACAGTTTACTAGTATTAGTTGTAGTATAGGACTATCAAGATACATGTACATGTATACAGTAGTATAGGACTATCAAGATACAAAATGTACATGTACATGTATACAGTAGTATAGGACTATCAAGATACATGTACATGTATACAGTAGTATAGGACTATCAAGATGCATGTACATGTATACAGTAGTATAGGACTATCAAGATACATGTACATGTATACAGTAGTATAGGACTATCAAGATACATGTACATGTATACAGTAGTATAGGACTATCAAGATACATGTACATGTATACAGTAATATAGGACTATCAAGATACATGTACATGTATACAGTAGTATAGGACTATCAAGATACATGTACATGTATACAGTAAGAGTGTGTACAGTTCCTCTTGAAAAACATACATGTAGTCTGGACTTATCTTGACCTCAACATCAAATAAATTAATTATTATTGTACATCTGTACATTTAGGAGCCCACTCTTGGCAGTAAAAGATGTCTTAGATCATACATGTAGATGGAGCTTATATTGGGCTTGATGATCTTGATCATCAAATAGATTGTACATCTACACACATAAGAACCTCAACTTTGTTAAAGATATTTAGTCAGTTTTATTTGTATAACATACATACCAGACACAAGTGTTCAAAACAAGCACCTGTTAGTAATGGTAATAACACAAATATAATTATTATAAGCAGGTAATAATAATTAATCGCTTTGCATTATCATAATTGATGAGGTGTAAGAGATATATATTATTGTAATATACCTATATATAATCATTCAACAGGAATGACTTGAAAATGACAGTGTACAGTAGTTAAAAATGAGAGTGTAATTTAATAAATGACAGTGTGAATAAAAAATGACAGTGTGTTTAAAAAAATGACAGTGTGATTTTAAAAAATGACAGTGTATATATATATACATATATATATATGGTAGTTAAAAAATGACAATGTAGTTTAAAAAAATGACAGTGTAGTTAAAAAAAAATGACAGTGTAGTTAAAAAAATGACAGTGTGATAAAAGAATGACAAACCTTAACAAAAGGACAGTATAGTTATAAAAAGACAGTGTAGTCAGTGGTGTAATGGTCAGCCTGCTAGATTCAAGTACTAGATCATGGCTTCCAGACCCGGTCCGGTCAAACCAAAGACTATAAAATGTATATTTGTCATTTTCCCTCTAATCACAGCATTAAGGATTAGGAGCAAAACTTGCTGGCTCCAAATATTGGTCTAGTACAAAGCAGGCATCATCATCATCCACTCATTGAAATATAGCTTGTTCATGCCACATAAAAAATGTAGGACTGCAAAATTTATCACTCTGCATTAAACAACAGTAATTTACTCACTCTGTGGATCATATTTGATTTTAAATCATTATGCTATTTTTATTTGTCTAACTAAATACCAAAATGCTAACATATATTTAAGTTTAAGTTTTGAGCAAAAACAAATATAATCTTTCATTATGATTTATTATATCACAAACATGTCAGGTTGATGTGAAAAAATTGTAACCTTGTAAGATAATAACAAATGGTTAATTCTACACTACATAATGTAAGCATCTTGTGGTAATATTATTTCTTTGATGATTTTATGATGATGTTACATACATTTTCGAATTTGAGTTCCAGATGGAGAAACTTGTTCCTGACATTTAGATTTAGGGTTTCACAAATATGTAAGGTTACATTGAGCAATGCATATTTAATGAACAGTTGATTTCTAGTTAATTCATGAGCAAACAGAAGTTGGTGTTATTTTTTTTGTTTTTTAAAGAAAACCTTTTTTGAGCCTAGGAAATGAAGAAGAAGGTCATTGATTCTGAAGTAGTTAATATATAAACAAGAGAATATTACATCTTCATCTTGTAATTTCATTTCAGGGGTTGTGATTGGGGAAATTTTTATAGATAGTTGGGTTCATTTTCTCTATAAAATTAGACCTGTTTGTGTTACTTTTCTTGATGATGGTTTGAAATCTTCTACATTTTATACCTGAAATGAGGCTCTACACAAGTTCACATATGGTCTATAGATAAAACCAGGTGTGTTATTTTTGTGTTGATTGCTTCATAATGGCAATTTCTGATGTTCTGAAATAATTTACATTTTATACCTGAAATGAGGCTCTACACAAGCACATTATTGTCTATAAAGCCAGACGTGTTCGTGCTTGTGTTGCTTTGCTTCATAATAGCGATTTCTGATGTTCTGAAATCATTTACATTTTATACAATGTACCTGAAATGAGGGTCTAAAAGGGACACTTTCTCAGGTTGTAAGAATAAATTTTGAGCTTCAAATAGTTCATTTATAAAGGAAATTATATATTGCCTTACATGCAATGTCATAAATAAGTTTCTTAAAATACACCGATTTATATTTATATTGTCCAGCGAAGAAAAACATTCATTAATTTCATATCAATTTTGTTGCTATTGGTAACCTCCTACACTATTTAAATGTTTTTTTACATTAAGACCACCCTTGTATAGACCCTACTTGAAGTAACATAGCACCTGTACATGGTAATCTAATGTATGTGTTATCATTTTCTGATTTACTCTAATAGATCGTTAATATGCATAGATTATTTGATGCTATATATCACTTTATAATTATTTACAATATACATGTATATTTCTCATCTTTTTTTATACTTATATAATTACATGTACACCTGGGACTTGTTTAAGTATTAATATTTTAATAAGAAAACAGTCAGAATCTTTTGAACTGTATAAGAGGTAGAAGAAAAATGGTCAGCCAGAGAGTTGTTCAGAATTAACAGAATTTGAAGCACCATAATTTATTATGTATAATGCGCTAGATTTTACATAGATTCCTTATTTTGCAGGAGGAGTGAGCATTAAAGCAAGAACAATTTGTTTCACTCTTTTTTATAAGTGCATTTTATACATGAACTACCTTTTTTCTGGAGATTTCCGATGCCAAGAGGGGTGTGCATTATGCAACCCTAATGACGGTAGCTAAGAAAAATGAAATTTGAAAATGTTATAACATTTGGAAAATCCATACTCTATGGCATGTTTCTATTCAAAGTTCATATTTTTGATTTATAACTTAAACTTGAGACCTTATTGGAAACCATCACATTTATTAGCATATAAAACTGAAATTATTGTTAATGTTTCTTGGATACAGATCTCTAATGTTTGATAAACAATAAACAATTAACATATGGATTATGGTAATAAAGACATGCATGTATATATATATATATATATATATATATACATTGTATACAGTCTAACCTGTCATATGTGACCTTATTATTGCTTTATAGATCGAGGTGGTTGCTAAAACAGGTGGGGCCATCATGGCCGTAAATGTATGGTTGTTAGATTTATGACTACCTATGGTATTAGTGCCTATTACCACTAACGTTGTGAGTTCGAACCCCGCTCAGGCAAGGTGAACTTGATACAACATTATGTGATAAAGTTTGTCAATGACTTGCGACAGGTCGATGGTTTTCTCCGGTTCTGCGGTTTCCTCCACCAATAAAACTGATCGCCACAATATAACTGAAATATTGTAGAAGTGGCATTAAGCACCATA
The DNA here is from genome assembly GCA_002080005.1 of Gigantidas platifrons. Classification (NCBI taxonomy): domain Eukaryota; kingdom Metazoa; phylum Mollusca; class Bivalvia; order Mytilida; family Modiolidae; genus Gigantidas; species Gigantidas platifrons. The sequence goes on from MJUT01031243.1 coordinate 281,805, forward strand.
AACCCATAAACCCCGCTAAAGCAGGGTGGAGTATGCGTACATGTCTGATCATTCCAATGCAAGGATCCTGTGTTGTCATTTGTGTCCCTTTAAAGTCACAGTGTAGGAAATCTTTGTCAATTTGACCTGTATGAACTGGACACTTGTACTATTGTCTTCGAATATGTAAAGAGGTTCGGTTTAGACAGGTTTCACTGTTTATATTGGAACGTTTGAATTTGCACTGTATTTCATTTCAAATCCCGACTTTTTCTGCCAATATTACATAATGGCGCCATGATAATTTGAAGTCGGTGGCAGGAATATAGAATAATTTTGCACTAAATTCATTTACAATGTCACAAACACAGAAATCAATAAGATACCATCAATATAAAAGTACGGTCATAATAACACTGCCGTTATAAAGCATGATTTGTAGGAATAAATGTCTCGTTCAGGATACACGACTTTTACAGAAGGGAAATGATAGTGAAAACTACTTGTATATGTGGTACTTTAGCTTGAAAATGGGCTTTTGTCACTCGTACTGAGACAAAGTAGAAATAGTTTTCATGCCACTAGTCACTCAGTGTTCAATCTAGAGTGCGCCATTGCGCCATTCCCGCGATTTTTGTCTTTCTGGCGCGATTGAAATGGTCAACTGGGTCAAATCGGGCGCATTGCTTTTTTACCTTTTGAGATCGTCCCGGTAATAAATTCCGGAAATCAGTCCCGAAATACGTCCGGTTTTTGCAAAGTCTTTATCTGTGTCAGTAGAGAGCTTTATGTAAAGTCGTTTTCAAGCATCCAAGTCGCGTTGAGAATTTGTTTGTCAACGTAAATTTAAGCATGATGCGTGACAGGTCAAAGTCATGAAACGTATATCTTCATATTTTGCTCCCGCGGGGGAGAAAAGAGCGAAACCCACTGCCACTGATGAAAAGCAAAACGAAGCAATCACTACAAATTTAGAAAATCCTTCAAAAAGTGGAATTGAAGGTTAGAAAAAGAATGAGTCGTCGGGGTCGGCGGGTGTACCTGCTCCACGCAAGTTTCAACAGCAGTGGTCAACTGATACAAAATACAAGGAGTGGCTGCAGTACGATGCTAACAAACACAATGTGACCTGTTCTTTTTGTATTAAAACTAATAAAAAAAAAATCCATTTAAGACCGGTTGCACGAATTGTAGAACATCTTATTACCATCACCTTGTGTCTGTCTTTTGATTTACTATTAATTTAAAATTCAAATTCAAACTCTTTTATTGACACAAACTCATCAACAAGATATGGTTATATTCCAATTACACAAGATGTATTAACATCACGTGGTGTCCGTTGTCTTTTGACATTGACCCCTAACTTCCAGATTTGGCCCCCTGTCAAATGTTGCCTGGGCCAACATGACCCCCTGTCATCAATTTCTAGATTGAACACTGGTCACTGACAAACTTTATTACATAATATTTTATCTAGTGTATAACACCATGAGTGGGATTCGAACTCACATTAGTAGTGATAGGTAGTTGTAATTCCAACTACCATACATTGTATGATCACGACCACAATGTCCTTCACAACCATATAACAAAGTTTTCATAATGTATGCACTGTCTTGTGTTTTGATCCTTGTACTACATATAGTACAGCTCTGTATCAAAGTTTGATAATGTATGCATTGTCTTGTGTCTTGGTCCTTGTACTATAGTACAGCTCTGTATCAAAGTTTGATAATGTATGCATTGTCTTGTGTTTTGATCCTTGTACTATATTACTGCTCTGTATCAAAGTTTGATAATGTATGCATTGTCATGTGTCTTGGTCCTTGTACTATAATACTGCTCTGTATCAAAGTTTGATAATGTATGCATTGTCATGTGTCTTGGTCCTTGTACTATAGTACAGCTCTGTATCAAAGTTTGATAATGTATGCATTGTCTTGTGTTTTGGTCCTTGTACTATAGTACAGCTCTGTATCAAAGTTTGATAATGTATGCATTGTCTTGTGTTTTGGTCCTTGTACTATAGTACAGCTCTGTATCAAAGTTTGATAATGTATGCATTGTCTTGTGTTTTGGTCCTTGTACTATAGTACAGCTCTGTATCAAAGTTTGATAATGACACACAGATTGCTGATATTGACATACAATCAGATCAATATCATCATTGTATGTACTACTACTGTTGACAGATAAATATCATAGGGGGAATACTACCAATCAGTTATATATATGACACTTTATTTAGCTAATACTCATGAGTATATTAATGTTATAACAATCAGAGGCGGGTCCAGACATTTCCATAAGTGCAAATTAAAGGGGGGTGGGGGGTAGGGAGGGGGTGTTGCAGAAAAAAATTGGGTTTCAAAATAATTTGTTTTAAATAAAAAATCAAAAGATACCAAGGTGTAATTTGAAGCGAACATTACAAAACATGGTTAAAAGAAAAATGGCAAGGATGAAATTGGTTTGGTTCGTTTCATGGTGTTTAACACCACTTTCAACAATATTTCAGTTATATCGTGGCGATCAGTTTTATTGGTGTAGGAAACTGGTGTACCCAGTGAATACCACCGACCTGTCGTAAGTCACTGACAAACTTTATCACATAATGTTGTATCGCCTGAGTGGGATTCGAACTCACAACGTTAGTGGACTGGTGATAGGTACTGATTGCATAGGTAGTTGTAAATATTCTGTTAAAACATGTTTTTACCAGTCTATCAAAAAGGGGGGATGCAGATAAGATTGATTGGTGTTTAATGCCAACTTTAGCAGTATTATAGCTATTTCATGGCATTGGTGCAGATTTATAAGACTGATGTGTTCAAATTATCTGGAAAAAAAAATTGACGTAAATAAAAGTGAATAAGAACTTTGTACCAATATCTAACTAAACAACATGTTTTTTTTTTTAATTGAATCTGGAGGTGTCTGACAAATCTTAAGAAACCAATCCAAGCTAAAGATAAAATTGAGTTCAGGTCAGATGTGATATTTCAATTGACTGATCAGTGAGAAGCCTACTATTGAAGGGCATATGGATTTTAGGAAAGAGGTAGAGAGCTGCTGATTGTTAATGAAAAGTTTCCTCATACTAATGGACAGACTACATATGTATTTAACATGAGGGGAGGGAGCTATGATTTTGTTTTGACTAATGTTTTTTTTAACATGAAAAACCAGTAATTTTTCTTTAAATTTTACCAAAATTGCTTGTCAAAAACTGCAGGGACAGGTTATTAAATTAGTTTTTGCATCTTTAATTTTTTTTTTCTCAAAAATAAACATTTATATGAATTTGAGGACAAGTCTTATCCCTTATAACCTTTTCAATGTTCCATTCTTCTTTCACTTGTACTGACTTTCCTTCTTTCCTTCTTTCCTTTAGTCTATTTTGTGATGATAAGAAGTTAATTTTACAATAAGTCTTTATTTAGTTACACATATTAATATGACATGTAGACGACTTGTGGTGTCATCATGTAGGAAGTGTTTAACTGATACAGGAAACAGTTTACTTTGAGAAAAAAAAACCGGTAGTTAAATGAATACATTAACATTTATATATATTGTACTGTTAATTTTAATATAGATGTTACATGTAATATATATACTATGATTTTCAGAATCAAATGGTGAAACAATCGAACATGAAGGCATGCAATATATCACATCTAGGTCGTTGATTATTGAGAGTAATGAACTACAGCCCAGATTTAAAGTGTGCAATATCTCGTATCTGCGTGTGTTATTTCATAGTTCTTAGCTGTTGCTTACATTATCATATATAAAAAAGATCAAAGAAAAAGAATGCATTCATGTTACAAGTTCTGTTATTTTCGGCAGTGTAATGGTTAGCATGCTCGACTTGAGTGTGGTTCTGTTATTTTCGGCAGTGTAATGGTTAGCATGCTCGACTCGAGTGTGGTTCTGTTATTTTCGGCAGTGTATTGGTTAGCATGCTCGACTCGAGTGTGGTTCTGTTATTTTCGGCAGTGTAATGGTTAGCATGCTCGACTCGAGTGTGGTTCTGTTATTTTCGGCAGTGTAATGGTTAGCATGCTCGACTCGAGTGTGGTTCTGTTATTTTCGGCAGTGTAATGGTTAGCATGCTCGACTCGAGTGTGGTTCTGTTATTTTCGGCAGTGTAATGGTTAGCATGCTCGACTCGAGTGTGGTTCTGTTATTTTCGGCAGTGTAATGGTTAGCATG
>MJUT01031243.1:295975-306198 GCA_002080005.1 Gigantidas platifrons
TAAAATGATGAAATAAAGGTAAATATTTCACATTAAACAGCTTATCGAACCACTTTCCGCCTTTTGAGAACGGAAATTACCATCGATTGATTATTTGCTTGCAAGCAAATAATTTGACCTCGCTTTTTCCGTATGCAATTGACTTTACTAGTGACAGGTAAAAACGAATAATTTGTATTTTATCGCTTATTAACTGCCAACTTGCATGGTTCTTTGTTCGTAATTAACACCGACTAAAAGCAGATTCACAAGAAATAAGTGCATTGTTGTACTGATTTAATGACGATTCGACAAACTCTGTAAACAATGTCGATAATTAATAAGATGGTGTCCATTTCTTGATCGATCTCAAAACACGACCAGTTGCACATTATTTCCCTGATAAGCGTACATTTCATAACATTTATATGTTACAGAAACACGTTTTATTAAAGCATCAATCATATCTGATAATTTTTATGAGTAACAAAAATTTACGATTTGGCAGATAATGCCCCTTTAACAGTTATTGTAAAACAAATGAAATATTGTTACACACAATAAAAAAAACCCACAGAAAGCAACAACTTCCATCAGTGCTTTCAGCACTTTGATTATTGGATGGTATTACATAAAAGGTTAATGACATGTGACCCATAATGGAGTTTCTTCACGATCAGATCTCCCACGCCATGACATATCAGTAAGGCCACATTTAAAAATATGTATGTTTCCCCTCGGCCTTCAAAAACAGGGTAGGTAAGTAGGTAAAAAGTTGTTATTTTCATTTTCTCTTCCATTCCCGCAATTGTATCAACAGAAGCTTCCGGTTATAGTAAAATGCAGAAACGGAAATAACGATGACGGAAGCGGACCCGAAATTCCGGAAAAAAAACCAACCTTTGATTGGAAATTCAAATAACAAATTTTGAGTCGGCAGGCTTTTCAATGAATCGGTCGGCCGAGGGGAAACATACATATTTTTAAATGTGACCTAAAGGAAAGCAAGTGAGAGGTGTTTAATCAGATTTTACTAAAATGAAAGTAGAAGTAATTGGATCATCCATGACAGTTTTACTACAAATATAAACATCCAAAGATATGAAACCACATGGCTTATCAAACCAAAAATTAACTTGTTGCTTAGAAACGACAAAACTAATATTGGAGGGTCCATTACAATTTTTCCTATAGACATTTTACGGTGATTTTATGACATATCACCGACATTTCACCGCAAAAAAAAACACCGACCAAGGTGATTTCTTGCTAAAACGCACTGTGCGTGCTGTATTGACCAAATATGCAAGAAGGCAATCATATAAGAGGACATTATTTAACATAAAATCCTGTGGGAAAATAATATATAAAAATATTGTTCTCATAAACTACATACTTGATTGAACCATAGGGGAATTTGTTAGGCGAAATACATAAGAAATAGCAGCTGTGTGTCTGTCTGGAGAAGATATTTGATTTTTATCCTAAGTTTTCAGCAGATCAAACTATCAATATACACATGGGATAATTTGTAGCAAAAATAGTATCATGAAAAATCGGTCACATACATACAGGTAGATTACATTTGATAAATACAGACATTAACCTTCATTTAAATGAAGTATTCTTAGGGAGAGGGTACTATAATTTTGTAGGGAATTTATGATTCACATGTGTTGGTTGTTCTATATCCGGATTGTGTTTTTGGTACTTTCCCTTTAATTGATATTTATGGTTTACTGATATTGGTTGATCTCTTGAATTATATTTTTTTACTGTTTCATCCAATTAGCATTGGCATTCTATGGCACACTGGTACTTGTTGTTCTATCCGGATTGTGATTTTTGTTCTGTCCTATAGCTACTAATTGGTACTTTATGAAGCACTGGTGTTGGTTTGGTTGATCTATAAATATTTAGATTTTAGAACTGTTCCCCTTTAATTGGTATTATTGGTTGGTCTCTCCGGAGCATAATTTTTTTACGGTTCCTTCCAATTAGCATTGGTATTCTATGTACACTGGTATTGGTTGGCCTTTGTATTGTGATTTTTATTGCTTTTATGGTGAAGTACCAATGTTGAAATTCCTGTTGCATTCCCGTTTTGGAAGCTTGCTTGTTGTGATCATGCTGAAGATCACAAGAAATGGAAAGGATTATACTCTTATCTTTTTTAATCTGCATTTTTTCTAGTAAATACTAACCCCATTGTAAATAAAATATTATATTTTAATGACTCATGTATTCATTTATACCAATAACGCCATTATAATTATCATATCATATTTTGTATAGTGAGAATTCAGATTTTGTTTGTGCACAGATATTCAACATTGAGTTCTTGACCGTTGTCGACACAGGAAATGTGTCCATTTAGATTTCAGTTAAGTCACGAAAATAGTCTTGCTGGCTGATTTGACTTGGTTAATTTATCATTATTCCGTCGAGTAAATGGAAATTGAAGTGGACATGCTAAAAAACACACGAACAGTTTATGTGACTTAAAATATATAGACTATATGAAAAATCTCTAAAAGGTGTAAAATATATAGACTATGCGAAAAAGACATTTCTTTTAATATTGGAGACGAAAAATGGTGAAATATACAATGCTTAATGTCCTTGGCTCACTTTTTGTCAAAACATGGTGTAAGAGGGAGAAATGTTTGTCTTTTTTAAGCTGCACAAAATTCAACCTGTCAAAAAAGAAATTAATTGATTTAATGAAAATGGATTAGCAATTAGCATTTCTCCTGCATTTTAGCTGACCTATGTAAGGTTTGGCTGACTTTTTCTTAAATCATGGTGCAAGAGGGATAAATTATTGCCTTTTTTAAGCTGCACTAAATTCAGCCTGTCAAAAAAAAATTAATTGACAATGAAAATGGATTTAGTAATTTAGCATTTCTAATGCATTTCAGCTGACCTTGTTAAGGTTTACACAGAGAAGACATATTGCTAAGGTATTGATTTCCACTGATTGATTTGTCCATGTTTATTATAGCCTTGTCCTCCCAGCATAATCTCCTTTGATGTCTATATAATAGGTTTAATTATCATACAGTCATTTTGAGTCATTGTGTAATATAAGCTTATTCAATGGGATGTAATGTACTAAGGAATGGAAAAAATAAAAATACCTCACACGATTCCAGCACAATTCCAGAACAGGAAGCATTTCTTTTTGATTGACGTATGTAATTACATGTAATAAAACCTGTCTAAACCAAACCCCTTTCGACCTTGGAACCTACTTTTGTGTTCAGAATAGACAGGCATTTGGTTTATACAGGTGAAATTAACATGCAGTCTTCGCACTAACCCACTTGCCCGAAGCCTGGGACAAGTAAAACTGGATTCGGACAAGCGAAAATTATGAAAGAATTTGTTTGAATAAATAGAACATTTTTCTAAATTTGTCTTTCGGGCAAGTAGATGAAAAGAATTAAGGTAAAGATTGGTGTGGATAGTTTCAGCTATTTTCCATTGATTTTCAGTTATTTTATTTTCATCCGTGTGTCTTAAATGTGTGTTAACTAATTGACCTCTGGTTAGCATTAGTAAATATTTCCAAACAAGAAATCGATATCATCAGTTAAAGTATTGTTCATCCAATAGAGTGGATTGTTTAGAAACTTATTAATAAACTAATTTTTGTTATGTACAAAATGGATTTATAGTTTATAATGGGGTTAAGTAAGTAACTTCATTTATTTATACAGTACAGTGTACAGTGTACTGATAAATTAATAATAAAACCATGACAATTAGTTATTTAAAAGTTGTATATAATAGTGTACAATTTCATTGAAAACAAGTAAGTCCATCCTTTGGCTTTTGATTATTGTAACACAAGTCATAGGGTTAGGGTTATGGAGTTTAACACCACTTTCAACAATATTTCAGTTATATCGTGCCGGTAAGTTTTACTGATGGAGGAAACTGGAGTACTTTGAGAAAATCACCAACCTGCCGCAAGTCACTGACAAACTTTATCACATAATGTTGTATCAAGGACACCTCGCCTAGAGCGGGAAATACAAATTATAGTTTTATTAGTTGAGATTATTGATAATTATTACATTATTACATACATTTTTATAGCTGACCGTGAAAAACACAGATATCCACAGGTTTACAAATGAAACAAAAATCAGTATTTGACCCAGTGAAATGTCACTGTACAAATGTCATCACAATCGATAATATCATTGAGTGTCCGACAATAAAAAGCATGTTCCTTTTTTAAATATCTTAGAGCAAACAAACGTGTAATATCTACGTAATAAAAGTATAACTATTCTTGCATTCCATATATCCAAAATATGTCCGTCACAATATAACTGAAATATTGTTGAAAGCTAGAAACGCTATAACCCTAACTCAAAGATAAGTTTTTGTAACCAAATTACGATAATTCACACCATGCTAAAATTCGTGAATTACTGTGTTGTTCAGTTACTCGTTGTTTATTTTGCATGTTCCCATTGCAAGAGTCGATATACTATTTATTATTGTTGATGAAACTGTTATGTAACCTGTTATCCTAAGAACTGACAAAAAAACCATGTAGAAAAAAGAAGTTGGCATAAGAGCAATATTGTAACTAAGATGATTATAGCCAGGTTGTCTGACTGTTTGTTAGCTCTCTTCAAAATAAACTTTTCAACACATGCAACAAACTTATTTTCAAAGGGATGTTTATTTATTTTCTAAAATTTCTGATGATTAAAAAAGATTGATTATTACATGTGATATCATTTAATATGGTATAAACCATCCGGAGGGGCTGTGATCGTATGATAGTTGGATTTACAAATACACTATGCAATCAGTGCCTATCATCACTAACATGAGTTAGAATTCTATTCATGGTGAGGTTTGTTTGATACTACATTATGTGATAAAGTTTTCAGTGACTTGCGCCAGGTTGGTGGTTTTTGCCGGTGACTGAGGTTTCCTCCACCAATAAAATAGATCGCCACAATATTACTGAAATATTCTTGTAAAGTGATGATAAGCACCATAACTCTAACCTCCAAATATTACCGAAATATACACACATACATTTTTTTTCACTGACCAAAATATACTCTGATAACTGCAACAAACAATATTAGGGGGCTTAGTAATTTTTCCAATGAAAAGATACTATTACAAAAAAGGGTGCACTTGACTTGCAGCCGCAAGTGATAAAGTTTACCAGTTGCTTGCTCATGGTTGGTGGTTCTCTCCGGTCACTTCGGCTTCTTCCACCACTGAAACTGGTCGCCATGATATAGCTGAAATATTGCCGAAAGTGGCATTTAACCCCACAAATCAATCAATCAAGACTACCAGGATTATATGGAACTCACCAGTGAAACCCCCTCATTTGGGGTGAATATAGAAATCAGTGTTGTTTAAAAGGATATTTTAATGTCTGCCTACTGGCTACATGCTAAAGGTTCACATGAAATGACCTTTAGAGGCCCTGGGATCTCAAAAGAGGAAGTAGTCCCCTGGAGAATCAATCAAAGCATAAAATATCAGTATATTTGATAGTTCTGATACATCTTAGATATTCATGATTAAGAGATATATTACATAATTAGAATTGACAGATAGTTTGTAAAGAAATCACCTCAAAGTACTGTCTTGTTTCAAGTTAAATAAGAAATAATTATTTATTGGTCGTAAAATTTTATAAATTTCAGTCTTCTTTGACTCTAATTAGGTACCTTTTACTTTGCACTAATATAAATTATATTAATTATGAATTCTGTGCACTTATATACTTCCTACATTTTAGCCTAGGTGAAATATAGGAGGGTTTTTTTTTCACAAAACAATATGGATTACATCAGTGGGTCTTAACGCATGGACATGCTGGGCAGATGCCTGGGGCCCCATGCTCATCTATGTATGTTGTGTTCGTCTTATAAACACATGGACATGCTGGGCAGATGCCTGGGGCCCCATGCTCATCTATGTATGTTGTGTTTGGCATGTTTTTTTTTTAAATGTTTTTAACACTGATTTTATTGGAAGTACATGTAACAATATAATAAATATATGTTTAATTTTATTGACCATTTACATTTTTATTCCTGTGAGTGGTTGTGTAGGTAGGCAACCCCGTGCTTTAATTTTATTGACCATTTACATTTTTATTCCTGTGAGTGGTTGTGTAGGTAGGGAACCCCGTGCTTTAATTTTATTGACCATTTACATTTTTATTCCTGTGAGTGGTTGTGTAGGTAGACCCCCGTGCTTTAATTTTATTGACCATTTACATTTTTATTCCTGAGAGTTGTTGTGTAGGTAGACCCCCGTGCTTTAATTTTATTGACCATTTACATTTTTATTCCTGTGAGTGGTTGTGTAGGTAGGGACGGACCCACGTGCTTTAATTTTATCGACCATTTACATTTTTATTCCTGTGAGTGGTTGTGTTAAGGTAGGGACCCCCGTGCTTTAATTTTATCGACCATTTACATTTTTATTCCTGTGAGTGGTTGTGTAGTTTCCACGGGGTTCTATGATACTGTTTAGATGGTCAAGGATTAAGCAACAATAAATCACTAGCTACATGTATGTAGTCACATGTATTGTGCTGATCCCTTAATACAGGATTGACTGTGCACCATTTATAACAGATTAAGTATATGATCAGGAGTTGTATAAGCTCAAAAAGTGAAAAAAAAATCTGTGTTTCCTTTAACCCTATCAACCCTAATTTTTAGTGTCTACGGTACATGGCTGGATTATGACCTTTTGAGACCCCCTAGGCTAATAAAATTATGGCCGCCTCAAAAGGAGCCACCCTCTAACCCGCTAGCACCTGTCTTAAATATTTTATACCCCCACTCGTAGAGAGGGGGCTATATTGCAATCACCTTGTCCGTCCGTCCGTCCGTTCACACTTTCGTAACAGATATCTCGGCTTCTACTGGAAGAAATGATTTTATATTTGATATATGGCTTTTGCATGGTGACTTGTACCATGTCTCCCCTTTCCAGGTTTACCGCACATCTACTTCCTGTTTACCGTGCGACTTACAAATGAACGAGTGGGGGTATTCTTAGCACGACGTAGCGTGCAACATCTTGTTTTACTTGTGATATGTTTTAGCAACATTTACATAGTTTGAAGTAAACTTTTTAAGGGCCCCAAGCTTGAGGGGCCCTAGCTATATAGGCTGCAGCCTATTCTAGCCTATAGGGCAATCCAGGCCTGTGTCTACTCTAACATTTTCATTGCCTTTATAGCACTAGGACTGTTAGTCAGATTCTTGTTGTGTGTAAAAATAAATAAAAACATTTTGCTTTCCTTTCTATTTACCTATTTTTCTCAAGAAGGTTAGTGAAAACACAGATATTAATATATTTGTTGGCCTAATAATATACGTGTATATATTGTATAAATTTGTTTTGCATTAAAAGAATCTTTAAAATTTTTGGAATTGCCCAGATGTTGTATAATTATATAGGTCTGACTATAAACAAGAAGATGTTAGTGTATTTGTTGATGTTGTTGTGTTATTTGTAACCAGTACTGACAGATGAGGAGTTAAGTACTAGTAATAAATACTATATTGTTGGCTATTAAGATGCCTGTTGTGTACAACATTAATTTGATCATTACTTAATGTACATTGTATACACACTGTACTGTAGATGTCCTTCATTAATTACTGGAAAAGCTGTTGGTGTATATATTATACATGGAGGTTTTGAATATTTCTGTTTTAGAATATCTTATTTTTCCGCCATTGCATACATACTTGAAATTTTTTTTAGTTCTCATATAATAATCAACAATGTCATTCCTTAATATTACTGGTTAGGCACTATAGAGGTGTATATGGCGTTGTATATATTATGTCAATCAATCGGTTACATCAATGCAAAACATTCAGTAAGAGTGTTTTTAATCAATTGTTTTTGATGAACTAATTGTTAATGAATGTGACTACAGCGTCATGCCAAAAGTGACTCAAAGTTTTCAAAATTTCTTAAAAGTACATTTCGTATTCATGAATTGTCAAATATTACTGGTTACTTATAAAATCACAAAGCCAAAAATTCCAATTTGCGTTTAACTTGAAAACCTTGATTTGTTATTGTAAGATTAATGTTAGAAAGTGTAGAAACATTCCTTTTGATAGTACAAGTTTCATGAAATTTATAATCCAACAGGAGCCAAATTCGTTTTTTTAAACACATATGTTTAACTCCACCACATTTTTGTGCCTGTCCCAAGCCAGAACATAGGCTTCCAACTCGTACGTTATTGTCTTTTTTGTGATCAATGATTTGAGGTGAGAAGAAGCTGTTCGTTTTGGTTGATTTTAGTGGAATTGTTTACTAATCACTGTTTAAAATTTCTTTTCATGAGATGAAGTTGTATGTATACATGTCTTTATGAAATATATAAACATGTAGGTTATTTTGAAAACTTGACTCACTTTTGGCACTCAACTGTATATAAGATAAGTAGATAATGGCTTTTTATATACTTTTCATGGAGAGACTTTTATTAATGATATTGTTGTGTGTTGTCTTGAACTTTGAATACAAATCGCTATTAGTTTCACGATAATTATGTTATTTTGATGTAAATGGAATTAGACAAAACATTATTGAAAGAAAAAAATAGTCGGAGATATTACAATAGAACCGTATAGTTGAATAGTATCTATTGATAGAATCGTGTTTCTCGAACTGAAAAAATGTTCGTTGATTGATCGATATTTGACAGATAAAGTTTGCTCCAATCAGTGTAAATAGACAGTATTTCTTTACTTTTGTTAAATGTCATTGTTTGTGTTAGCAAGCAAAGTAAAGCTCAGGCCAATTGGTCTAGCACAGTGCTCGTCAGATTCATTTGAAAAATCATTAAGTGTCTTAGTGATCGTGATCATGTCTTTAAAAAAAATGTCTTTGATATTATATGTGATGAAGACTATATATGAGTAGAAGACTTTATATGAAAATGACATTGCTAAGTTATTTACATGGCTTAAGTATTTATCTTGCAATATCTTGATATATATTGATTGTAAAACACAATTTGTTTGATTATTTAGAATTAGTAATCATTGGGTAATTGATCGGACAGTATATTAATACACGATCTTCCTCAGTGGTTGTAAACTTGTGACTTGTCCTTTGTGACCATGATGGGAGTTATAATTATGTCTACCTGATTAATAAATCAGTGTTTTATTACCACATAAGTATAAGGGTTCACTTTCCACCCAGTGGCGAGGTGTGGTGATAGGTACAAATTGTAAAAAGTTTTTCAATGACTTACGGCGGATCGGTTGTTTTCTCCTGGTACTCTGGTTTCCTCCACCAATAAAGCTGAAAAAAAACCCCATAATGTTGAAAATGGCATTAGGCACTTGCATTCCTTATTCTTAGAGGATGTAACAAACTGCAAAGGGGTCCGTTGTGGTCGTGCTCGTGTGGTGGTCGAATTTACAACTACCTGTGCAATCAGTGCCTATCACCAGTAACGTTGTGAGTTCGAGTCCTGCTCAGGCAAGGTATACTCAATACAACATTATGTGATAAAGTTTGTCAGTGACTTGCGACAGGTCAGTGGTTTTCGACTGGTACTCCGGATTCCTCCACCAATAAAATTGACAGGCACAATATAACTGAAATATTGTTGAAAGTGGCGTTAAGCACCACAAACAAACCTTTTAACTTATGTAATCCATGATGTAGGATTTTTTTTTCCGGGTTCAGTTTAGATAGGTTTTATTGTATGATATAAAAACATCTTCTATAATATATTTGTTTTCTTCTTACATGATATACCACTCCAGGTTAGATTAAACATTTACATTTTGTGTGTTGAGTATGAAATTCAGGAAATGGGATATACATGTTCAGTACTCAGTAACTTTCAACAATATTTAAGTTATTTATGGAAATGTTTTCTAGTGCAGTCAGGTGTTGTTCTTTATTTGAAAGTTGAACTTTATTTAAAAAAAAATAGATAAACCATAAACCATAAATCATACATTGATCTTCTGTATGTATCATGTTAGCTCCTCATACACTTGAGATTGACGAGCTCATTGTTGTAATGATGTAAAGAGCATGTTTTTTTCTGTAAAATGCTGACAGTGAGTGAAGGCGAAAAGTGCTTGTCTGTTTTTTTATATTGATGGAATTGTTGACCATCACTGTTTAAACTTTCTTTTGTTTTGCTGATATTGGTGGAATTGTTGACCATCACTGTTTAAACT
>MJUT01031243.1:317123-328894 GCA_002080005.1 Gigantidas platifrons
ATCCGAAATTCAAGATGGCTGCCACCACAGGTCATAGTATTAACACAGGACCATATGCGGAAAATACAGAAATATGTTCTTCTCTGAAGCTATTGCACTGATTGAACCGGTACCTAAACTGTGCATCAATCATTGGACGGTTCTTTACAATCTTTGTGTTTTTTATGTTGATCGAAATTCCAAGATGACTACCACTGCAGGACATAGTTTTTACATAGGGCCAATTGGATCTGTTTATATCCAGGTGAACGATACAGGCTCTTGAGAGCCTCTGGTTTAATAGAGGTGGTCACTAAAGCAGGTTTAACTGTAAAGTCTGGTTTAAAATGTCAGATTAGTATAGTTGTTTAATAGAGGAGGTCAATAAAGCAGGTTTAACTGTAAAGTCTGGTTTAAAATGTCAGATTAGTATAGTTGTTTAATAGAGGTGGTCACTAAAGCAGGTTTAACTGTAAAGTCTAGTTTAAGATGTCAGATTAGTATTGTTGCTTAATAGAGATGGCCACTAAAGCAGGTTTAACTGTAAAACCTAGTTTAAAATGTCAGATTAGTATTGTTGCTTAATAGAGATGGTCACTAAAGCAGGTTTTACTAAAGCCTAGTTTAAGATATCAGATTAGTATAGTTGTTTAATAGAGGTGGTCACTAAAGCAGGTTTAACTGTAAAGTCTAGTTTAAAATATCAGATTAGTATTGTTGCTTAATAGAGCTGGTCACTAAAGCAGGTTTTACTAAAGTCTAGTTTAAAATATCAGATTAGTATAGTTGTTTAATAGAGGTGGTCACTAAAGCAGGTTTAACTGTAAACCTAGTTTAAAATATCAGATTAGTATTGTTGCTTAATAGAGGTGGTCACTAAAGCAGGTTTAACTGTAAAACCTAGTTTAAAATATCAGATTAGTATTGTTGTTTAATAGAGGTGGTCACTAAAGCAGGTTTTACTGTAAAGTCTAGTTTAAAATATCAGATTAGTATTGTTGCTTAATAGAGGTGGTCACTAAAGCAGGTTTAACTGTAAAGTCTGGTTTAGAATGTCAGATTAGTATTGTTGTTTAATAGAGGTGGTCACTAAAGCAGGTTTAACTGTAATGTCTGGTTTAAAATGTCAGATTAGTATTGTTGCTTAATAGAGGTGGTCACTAAAGCAGGTTTAACTGTAAAGTCTGGTTTAAAATGTCAGATTAGTATTGTTGTTTAATAGAGGTGGTCACTAAAGCAGGTTTAACTGTAAAGTCTAGTTTAAAATATCAGATTAGTATTGTTGCTTAATAGAAGTGGTCACTAAAGCAGGATTGACTAAAGCCTAGTTTAAGATATCAGATTAGTATACTGTACAAACTTAATGTGGGAGGTACATGTATGATGTTTCATTCCATTAAAAAGAACTGTGTCTTGCTGGGTTTGTTTATTGATTAGCGGAGAAAATATTACACTTTAATGTGAGTCAGTAAGACACTGCCAAATCTCCATTTAATGAATATTTTAGGTAAAATTTCATTTAATTTTGAGTGGAATTGAAAAGTTTACATTCTAAAATATACTATGGAAAAAAAAAAATCAAGAAATCCCCAGAAGATTAGTTATTTGATTTCGTGTGTAATTGAAAAGTTTACATTCTAAAATATATTATGACAAAAAAAAAAACCCAAGGCCCGAAGATTAGTTATTTTGATTGGTATTTGGCAACTCTTCATAAACATGCTTTTGGAATTAAAGATAATACTTTAAGATGCATGATAACATAGATGACTGTAAAACGAACTCATCAACATCTCCCCTGCTTTTAATTTAATCTCTAAAATGAACACATAAGTATTCAAATAATAATATTTTAGTTGTGAACGTGATAATAGAAGTACATGTGTACATGTTTTAGATTTACAAATTACTAGAATGTTTTAAAAGCACAGACACTGTTACATTTGTGTGCCTGTCCCAAGCCAGGACCTGGATTTCCAACGTCTAATGTTGTGGTCTTTTTATGTTTAGTGATTTGAAAAAAGAGGTGATTGTCGGTTTTGTTGATATTGGTAGAATTGTTGCACATCTCACACTGTTTCAGCTTTCTGTTTTTAATAACATAGAACAATTGTTTGATATTCTTATTGTACATGTAGTTAATATACGCATCTAGCCACTTTTGTGCTACAGATTTGTGCATAAAGTTTTCTAATTTAATTTTGCATTGCAGAAGCTTCTTTTTTTGTTGTTGTTGCCTCAACAATTGTTTCAAGTCTTCTAAAAGTTGTGTTAAATTATTAGTTAAACATATTTTCATTTGTTTTAATTACTCCGACAAACAGCGACTATATTTCGGGCTGTTATTGTCCTTCCACATATAGACTAATAGAGTACATACAATGTATAGGATCTACTTAATGCCTCTGAAAGTTTTCAAACAAGAACTTTTATATATTGCCAGAATTTTTATTTTGTTAGTTTTTTCACAAAATTATGGGATTACGAAATTAGTCCAGTTTTGTTTACATGTACCTGTTCTTACATTTTTTCAAGCTATTTGCACATATACTAAAGGTGTTCATATTATCAGAATTTTTATTTTCTTCTATTTATTTTCCACAAAATTGCAGTCGTTGAGCATATTCCATAGAAGGGGTCGTCGTGGTCATGATTGTATGGTAGTTGGATTTACAACTACCTGTGCAATCAGTGCTATCACTGCTAAAGTTGTGAATTCAAACCCAGTTCATGGCGAGGTGTACTCGATACAACATTATTTGATAAAGTTGGTCAGTGACTTGCGACAGATCCGTACTCTGGTTTCCTTAACCAATAAAAGTGACCGCCACGATATAGCTGAAATATTGTTAAAAGTGGTGTTAAACACCATAAACCAAACCATAGTCCATGTACATAGTATAATCCAGAGGGGCATGACATGTCTTATATGACCCCACACCCAGAGGGTGTGCCGGGGGTAGAATAGGCACCAGGTTTCTCCGTCCCAGAGGCACTAGTCCTCTAAAAGGGGCCAACCCCGTGGGAACCCTGGGGTATAGAAATGGGACCGAGAGCTTCTGCGGCTTGAAGGGGCGTCCGTCGGTTGTGCGGGATGTATAAATTCACAACCATCCCGTCCTTTGGATGAGACGTAAGTAAAACCGAGGTCCCATGTTGAGTGATTGCCACCCTCTTCGCACGTTAAAGAACCCAGTGTAACAGCTCATTATGAGCATTATGCCCATGATGAGTGGTCCATAGGAGACCTGTTGCACTGGCTAAATTCTCTGTTCCTACCCATCACCTTTCCTTGTTTCAAGTCCCGTGGTGTTTAAATTTTTTTCTCGTCCTGAATATAGCTGAAAAATTGCTTGCTGGACGTTAAACATCAATCAATCAATCATGTCTTATATGAAAGGTTGATTGGTGCTTAGCACCAACTTTAGCAGCATTTCACCTATATTTTGGTGTGAACAAATTATATCAATTAATTTGATGTCTTACAAACATAGCAAAACATACCATTAACAAACAATTACAGTTTGTATTTAAACCTCCATTGTCCCAAGTTTTGTGTGGGAACATTGTCGTAATTCAATCTAGTTTTGTTTGTTTATATTGATTGGAAATAAATAGGTAAAAATAGATACAATTCAGTGCTAACTGTACTCGTTAAATAGTGTTAATGACATAATTACGTAGGTGTGTATTGGGTGTCCTAGTTTGCCATTGGTAGGTGTAACTCTGTAAAATTCCGTTAAGCATATATAATATTTGTATTGATTTTCGTTTCCAACACATTGTTGCAGCCCGTTCAATTACAATAGATACTGTAATTTCCCAAGTTGCATGACTGCTAATTACTTTCACTTCATTGTTTGAATTAAATTCTCGCAGAAAATAGCGCCCTGTTTAAGTATTTAGAGAAAAGCTGGATAATCGATTATAAGGACTCGGAATAGTGTTATGACGGTTGTGTAATGAGTAATAAACTGCAGATTAGTCGTCATTTTGTGTAAAGACATTTTGTTCCACTACAGGTGTCAGACAATTCAAATTTATTACTACGGGATAATATGCTATTTCTTGTTTAACGTTCAGGATCTCCGTTATCAGTATGGCGCACAGGAAAGGCTTTGGCAATTCTGTTTAGGCCTTACAGATTTCTTGCTCCCAAAGGGTATTATCCACCCAGTAGTCAGTGCTTCGGCAATGACATGGTTTATTTATGTTTGAAGTTCCTAAATAGTATTCAGTTATTTAATGGTTGCAGGTGCAATAGACTGGAATATTTGCCCTGAGGTCCTGGGAATGACCAAAGGGCAATGTTAACGTTTCAGTCTATTGCACCTGAAACCATTAAATAAAAGATTTATTACCCAATACCTTACCAAGAAAGTGTTTTTCTTTATATCAGCAAAACATTACCAAGTCCTAATTATTTATATTTGTACTGCATACATCTCCTTGGCCTTCAATAAATATAGCATCCCTGGCTTCAAGGAGAGTGTCCAGATCGGCATCATTTATGGACGGAAACCTGTCCGCTTCATGTGCAGCCATTGTTGTTTATGCCACAGACGTCCAATCCCGAGTCGATTAAACATCAAATTATTTGATTGACCAATCTGCAAAACTGAAAGCCAATCAGAAATCGTGTTCAAAGGTCAACTCAGGTCGGTGCTATAGCCACCATGTGCAGAATATTGCACAGTGCAATAGTTCATCGGGAGTGCAATAGATCGACAGGCCCATTTTAATAGCGAAAAATATATAATACTAAAATTTGACTCAATAAAACAAAAAAATACACTTTATTTATATTACCCAGGTCTGAGAGACGTATTACCCGACCCGAAGGACAAGACCACATTAATATCATTATTATACTGAGTGTCTAATTGTCCAGGTAATATGCCAAAATATTGCCCAGTTAATATGCCAAAATATTACAGTACCAATTATGACTACAGAAACTTACACGAAGTATAATAATAGGTAATAATGTAATTTGTTAAAACTAACATCAATCTACCTGAGGCATAGTTAACATTAAGTAGACAGTAATGGTTATCCTGTTTAGTCCTGTAGATTACTTACTCTCTAAGACTTTTAAATTATATGGCTTTACTATCATTTGACTATGAGTGTACATGATGAAGGTTATTCCAGAAATGTGTAGATTACTAAGTCTCTAAGACTTTTAAATTATATGGCTTTACTATCATTTGACTATGAGTGTACATGATGAAGGTTATTCCAGAAATATGTGGTGTACTCTAAATTACATGTAGATATCTATGTTTTTATTGTAAAACAAATGTGAGAAAAAAAAAGTCCACATTTTCATTTGTAAAACAAATGTGAAAAAACAAGGTTAATTTTTTGAGAGATCATTTTGTTGCTGTTAAACTGTTTGTATGACAATTATTATGTATTCAGTCCTTTTCAAATGTTTTGTTGATAACACTCAGATTTAAATTAAATTTTCATCATTTTCTTTCTGTATGTTTTTTTTTTTGGATTGCTACTCCAGTATAAATTACAAATTGAGTTTGAATGACTAGGATGCTATTGTTATACCAAAGGTGCACTCGATGCAATTTTATGTGATAAAGTTTGTCTGACTTGCGACAGGTTTGGTGGTTTACTCTGGGTACTTTGGTTTCCTCCACCAATAAAACTGATCGCCACAATATAACTGAAATATTGTTGCCATTGTGCCATTAAACACCACAACCCTAACCAAAGACTAATAGGTTCTTACACGAGTCCCTATTGAAGATCTGGGATTTCTTCCATGAGTGTGAGAAATTCCGTCCAAAGACGCTGAATTTCTCTCACGGGTGGAAGAAATCTCAGATCTTTAATAAGGACGAGTGCAAGTAACTGTTTCTTCCGTTTCAGCTTGAAAACAAAGCATGGCGATTTCATTCATTCATTCGCATGTCAATGTCATGTTTACTACACAAAATATTACAACGCCACATGCAATGCAGTAAATACACACTTATTTAAAACTGCATTAAATCTATTAGGGGAAATCAGTTAAAATTCAGGTAAAATTGATATTTGAAGCTTTTTTAGATCTACTAAGACGACAATTTATATTACTACAGCAGTCGTAGAATTGATTATTGATTATACTCGGCCGATTTGATTGGCTGACAATGCCATGTAAGACAAGGTCACACGCAGCTTGTCTTACATAGAAAACCCAACAGAACGGAAGAACAAGTTTTCTAAATTATGGACAACACACTAAAAATGATTTCAGAAATGTTTGACTCATTGTTACCTTATGAAAAATGGTGTTTGGAATTTTTCTGGTCCAACAATAATAGAGTAGCCACCAATGAAACAGTGTTACTGAAGTCCAACAATACAATGCAAAAAAGTGCCACAATGGAAAAGACTTGGAAGGTTTTTTTTGTTGGTCCTCCTGTTTGTCACAAAAGTTTCTACAAGCAACTCCTCCCACATTTTAAATGGGAATGTGTTAAAACTTTGCCTGCTTGCTCATTGCAATATGGTGGGTTGATTATATGGTGTTTAATGCCGCTTTCAACAATATTTCAGTTACATCGTGGCGGTTAGTTTTCTTGATGGAGGAAACCGGAGTACTCAGAAAAAACCAGCGACCTGTTGCAAGTCACTGACAAACTTTATCACATAATGTCGTATCGAATACGCCTCGCCTGAACGGACTTTGAACTCACAATGTCAGTAGTAATAGGCACTGACTGAACAGGTAGTTGACAAATGGAGATTTGTGCATCGTTTTTAAGTGAAACAACTGTACAAGAAAACCTCGTTATATTGTCACCATTTGTCCAGCCAGATTTTGGCATTATAAAGGGGTTTGGCGATAGGTTGAGGGAAATGCATTATAGAATCAATGGGGAAATTAGAAAAGGGGACACAAAATTTATGGCGGTAAGCACCATGGCAAAAGAAACGAGGGGCATTATAACGAGGTTTTACTGTATTTCAATTAAAAGAAATGGTTCAATGTGATGTGTGAAAGTACCTGGTTTTCTGAAATCTACCATTAAATCAGAATGTACTATTTCGCCCCAGTATGATTATAATATATCTCGGCTTTCAAATATTAGTTTTCTGTAATATTTCACATGATAAAATTCCTGTTTATTAATTGATATTAAATTTCTTCTGAAATCTCATCTTTTATTTTGTTGTTGACGTCTGGTATAAATAAATAAATGAATTATGACCATATAGCTATATTAATTTCACACTGTGGACCTGTTTTAGTGACCACTTCTATTAAGCAATAACTTGTATTGTGTGAGGAGGCCCGGGTGGCTCAATGAGTTAGGTAGCTGGATTACCTAACAACTCGTACAAGCCTCTCACCAATACGGCGTGGGTTCGCGCCCAGCTTTGTAAATTACAAAAAGGGCGCACTAGACTCACAGCCACAAGTTTACCAGTTGCTTGCTCAGGGCCGGTGGTTATCTCCGGGTACTCCGGCTTCCTCCACCGCTAAAACTGGTCGCCATGATATAGCTGAAATATTTAGCAACTACCTGTGTTATGTGACCATATTTCACTGTTTGCTTTTAAGGTCACATAAGACAGGTTAGACTCACAGAAGTCTATTGTCTAGATAATGAACTACTACATATGTGTACACTAAAGAGTAGGGAAAAGATTTACTTCCAGGGACATTTTTAAGAGAGGGTTGTGTATGTCACATTAAAAAATTATTTTAGATTTTTTTTCCATATGAAATGAAATCATTTTCAGGAACAATAACAGTTTACTTTTGAAAGTTATAATATATGTAGTTAGAAAGTAATATCATTTATTATTTTTCAGCCATATATAGAAGAAATTTGCAATTCATTGAGAGGCCATATATTTGACAAATTTCTAGAGAGGTAAGTTACAATAAAGAATTAGATATTACAAAAAGTACATCTCATATTTTTGCTTCATGTCAAGAAGCAGTAGAGATTGCAAGGCCAAAAAAAAAATATGTTTCCTCTAATATTCTTGAAAAACAAAAAGTCTAGGTAGGGAGGCAAAGCTATTTATTTTTATTATTTGTTATTTTTACCTAGTTTAAACAAGACAAGGATCTGAATAACAGTGCTTGTCCAAAAATGGGCAATAAAAACTTCAGGATAGATACTAAAAATTAAGGTCAGTAGTGCTTGCAGAAACACACATATCTTTTGGGGGGCCTAATTATGTGAATTTCTGTTTGTTTTCTTTGAAGAAGTGATGTGTATTTTGGTACATCACCTATCATTGATTGTTGTTAGAAGGATCTTCTGTACAACATTAAACAAAAGTTTAGCCACGCTTAACTGTACTAGGTGATAAATTTCATTACAGAAAACAAGTTCAATATTTCACATGATAAAATTCCTGTTTATTAATTGATATTAAATTTCTTCTGAAATTTCAGTTTTTATTTTGTTGTTAACGTCTGGTATAAATAAATAAATGAATTATGACCATAGCCATATTAATTTTGGATATATAAGCTGCTACTTCAAATATTATCAACAACGTTTTTTAAGCCACGATATAACTGAAATATTGTTGACAGTGATGTTAAACACCATAACACTTACTTATTACATTTTGAACTACAAAAATTTGATGTCACAAATGCACAATATCATGAAAGAAATTTGACTATGACATGTGAGGCCATGCTATCGGTATCCAAGCTAAGGGCTAACACAGGATACTCACTTCAGTTTATATCAACCATGTAATATCAGCTGTATCAGTACAAATAGGTTAGGCCAAAATTAAAATATTGTTTGTTTCCCCAAACCCAACCCTCCCAGCCAGGTGTGGGTAGGTACATGTAGGTAGGGAATTTTTTTTTTTTTTTTTTTCAAAAAAGTATTTTTACTACTTTTACTATAATACATGTAATACAAATGTAGATATCTAGATAATAGAATGTATGCAATAAACTGCACACCAGGTACTCATTATTGCATGGTTTATATCCTTTTTCTCGGAAAAGCTTAAGGATCAGACATACTAGACATCCCATGAAAAACATCAAATACAAACTATAGTGAAATTTCAATGTGAGAAATATCTGGAAAAAACTCAAAACTAAAACTGAATTCTGCATGTCCACACCACTTTGGAGAGGTTTTTTTCTTTTTTTTCTTTTTTTTTTTTTTATAAAACAGTCTCTTTCAAAACACTGAAACAAACACAGATACATGTACATGTATGAGTTAAATTAAAATCCTATTTAATGGGATTTCTCTTGGGAACAGTTTTTCCCATTCTCATGCATACAGCAGAAACATGCAGAACAATATGATGGGTCTCCAATGTATCCCTGTCCCTTTCAGCACCAACTTCTGCACAGTAGGCGGAAATATCTGGCTGCATATGACAACAAAAGTTCCAAAAGAAAAATGGAAAAACAAGCATCTGCAAAACACTACACAGAAAACTAAAGGTCGAGTAACACAATACCCACTAAAACCCGAGGGTGAATTCATGTGCTCCAGACGGGTTATATTTTATAGTATTTCATGATCCACTAGTGAGCCAACTCCATAGACGAGATGCAATCCACCTGCAGTCGAACATTTTAAGCACCTTTAAGGGAGTCACCTGAAACAAAAGAAGACATGAAATATAAAGTAACACTTCAGTGTGAATGGACAATTTATATATATATTCGGATAGTTATATTATAATATTGTCTATTATAACACTACAGTCATGTCTCTCATTCTTGTATTTACAATTTATTTGATATTTTATGCAATCACCTTATGTTATTATGTTTATATGCCCCTTCGTGGACCCTTTAATTTGGACCAATAAAATCTTGTATCTTGTCTTGTATAAATATACCAAAATCCATTGAAAAAACTAAGTCCAAACCTGTAAAAAATTTGGGTAGCACGGCCCCTAGAAAAGTAGATTTTCCCCCCTCCTTACACTCACAGGCTTTTATGTTTGGACAAAGAAAGAAAATATACAAAGAAGTGTGGACAGTTCCCCTTATACCTAAAGGAACATACTTCTTCGCAGAGAAAGATAGTTTAAAAATATTAATCCAGCAAACTTACCTGTAAATTTATTCCCGACTTCGATTCCTCAGTGATTTCACATGGAAACTTGATCAAATTTCTTTTCATCAAAACGTCCAATGCATCTTTTCTTTTTGGGGAATTGTTGTTAGTATCTTTTCCGGACTGTCTCCCATAATGATAAATGCAACAAATTTAAAAACGGTTTTCAAATTCTTCCACAGCTCGTATCTCTTCCTCAAGTCGGGTTCAATACCTGCCACCCCCAACTGTGACACTCACGGCAATGACATCCGTTTTCTCTGGTCCTTTTCCTCCGGATCTATCACATCTTCGAGCATTTCTCTCCATGATCATTGGTTTGGAAAGCTATATAATCTGTTAGTTACAACCGGTTTTTATTTTATTGTCTCGCATATATTTTTCTGACAGAGAAGGAAACTGTAAACATGTTGCAGACAACATGCCGTTTTCCGTAGGGTTTTATTATATCAAACGAAAACGTCCGGTATGTATCGGAATCTTAAATCTGAGTCTCAAACGCGATTTAAGCAATCTTGGTTTGTATGCCGGTAAAAGAGCTCCGACTTCCACTTCTACCTTCCCCTATTCTATAAATACCCTGCTTTAACACGCTGCACAATGGGCATTAAAAAAAATAATTCTTACTCTATATCGACAATAAAATAATTTGAGTCGCACCGATTTTTCAGAGTTGGTCGGGTTTGGGGAAACAAACGATATTTTATTTTTTGCCTTATAACTTAAGGACAAGGAAAAAACATATCTGTGTGTCTGCTAGCATTCTTAAAAAAAGGTAGGTAGGCAGGCAAAACGTCTTTTTTCCCCCTTTTTATACCCCCGCTCCACCGTAAGCCGTTTTTACTCTGTCCATCCTTCCGTCCGTCCCAAGATATTTTTCGTGGCATTTTTCTCAGCAACTATTGATGGCAGAAATCTGGTCACAAGCTTCATATAGGTATGCCATATTGTGGGAAGTGTTTTTGTACCCGTCAGATTCCTACTTCCTGTTTGCCGACTTAGTTGGTTTTTATACACATTGAACATATATGCGGGAGTATCATAAGTGAGCATTAGCTCACAGTTCATCTTATTTTATAAATTTTTTTTAATGAATTATCACCTATGTTATACAGAACAAAGATCTGACTGCATGTGTGCTTGTCCTAAAATAGCAATCAAAATTTAGGTTAGGCACTAATATTAAGTTTGATAGCATTAGTGGAAACGCGAAGGATTTTTGTGTGTGGCCTAATTTGCTGCAGAGTAGTAATCCAATACAAGTGATTATATGGTCATATAATTTGGTCCTTTAACATGGCAATAAACTAATATAGAATGTTTGTTTGGAGACTTAAGATGGTTGTATGGTTTGGTTAAGTGTTCTATTGTATTTAACTCAAGAGTCCTAAGAACAAAGAAATAGGCAATATATACATTGTTGGCAAATATCAAATTTATTTGTATAAATCTTAGAAACAGGAAGAAAAATGAGACCCTAGTGAACTTTTCTTTTCTGTTTCGAGGCGTATACTTATACATTTAATATTTCCTGACAACGTGACAAATTATGTACCAGTACATGTATATTATTTATATACTGCATATGCAATAAATTGTTAAATCTAAATTCCAAAAAGGCAAAAACATTACACATTTTCATATGAGCCTGAGGTGTCACCGTCTGTGTTCCACCACTGCATGTCTATTGCTGAGCCTGAGGTGTCACCGTCTGTGTTC
>MJUT01031243.1:329040-344655 GCA_002080005.1 Gigantidas platifrons
TGAGCCTGAGGTGTCACCGTCTGTGTTCAACCAGTGCATGTCTATTGCTGAGCCTGAGGTGTCACCGTCTGTGTTCAACCAGTGCATGTCTATTGCTGAGCCTGAGGTGTCACCGTCTGTGTTCCACCAGTGCATGTCTATTGCTGAGCCTGAGGTGTCACCGTCTGTGTTCCACCAGTGCAGGTCTATTGCGTTTTGCTCTACACAACATCAGGGGTTCAAAATTATGTAGGCCCAAGGTCCATAACCTTTCACTATTGACTTTGTGCTTTCACATTGGATATAATATTTGTTAATTTCACCTGTATAAACCGAACACTTGTCTATATTAATTGAAGACAAAGTTGGTCCCAAGAAGGTTCGTTTAAGACAAGTTTTACTGAACTAGAAAAGGACTTGCTATCTAATACTAGCTTTGCTAAAATTTAATAGGGTTGTGAGTTATGGATGTTTAAAGCCGTGTTCATCAAAATATCAGTTTTAGCATAGCTGTCAGTTTTATTGATGGAAGAAAATGAAGTACTTTGAGAAAACCATATTGATCTGTTGTAAATAAATCACTGACAAACTGTCACATGAAGTAGTGTAGTTCACCTTTACAAGGCCAGAACCTGGATCTCCAACACTTTATGCCACAGGGCTTTCAAAAGTTTTTAAATTAGGTGTCTACAATGACTTAAAGTAGGCGGCTATTTGTTGTGTTTTGCTTATGTAAAAAACGGTCAAAGTAGGAGGCTCAAGACCTTTAATAGCAGGTGGAATATAGCCGCCTACTGTCTACTTTTGAAACCCCTGATGCCATCGTCTTATTTTCTGTTGAATAATTTCAGGTGAAAGGTGGTTGTCTGTTATATCACTATCTTTGAATTGTTGACGATCACTCTTTAAATTCTCTCTTCAAAAGAATGGGAAGAGGGGAGGTGTCGTTGTTCAAACTCTGTTCACGACGAGCTGTACTCGATACAACATTATGTGTTAATATAACCAATTAAAACGACTGCCATGACATAACTGAAATATTGTTGAAAGTGGTGTTAAACACCATAAACCAAACTATAAGGATGGGAATTAAAGAGGATACTTGACCGGTGATAGGCATTGATTGCATTAGTAAGACCCTCCTTTAAAATTGAGTAGAAATATAGGTCATTACAATTTATAAACCTGTATTTCAAACGATTAAAAGAACATTTGTTAAATGAAGAGAGTATCTTCCATGAACTCGTATAAGGCAACAATTTGTAAAACTTGATTCAAGAAAAATGTCACCCATTTCCTGTTTATGTCAGAAATGGTATTGAGTTATTTCAATCAATTTCATCAAAATCCCATTGAAAAATTCCTAATTTTGTTTAAAATGTTTGAAAAGCAATCACACATTAAATACAGTTCTTCGTTTGAGCTTTCATGACAAGATAAGTCCTGGTTTTTGACTTAATCTGGATAATCAGAGAATAATGTCAGTGAACAATATGGAAGCAATATATATGACATTGTGACACACATATTGACTTTTATGCCAAAGAAAATTATTGGACAATGTTCAGACAAGATTTGTTTTCTGAGAGTGCATGTGATTTTAACTGTGATGTTGTTGACAGTAACCATTGGTTACCAGGGTACTTAATTTTGGAGTGGAAGAACATTTAGAGTGTTCGATTAATTTCAAAGAACAAGAATACTTTGATCTGATAATATGATAAAATGATCTTCATGCCACTTGTATTGTTCTTAGATGATTTTTCAATATCATATACAGTCACACCTGCTTTAGTGACCACCTCTATTAAGCAATAACTTGTATTATATGACCTTAATTTTTAGTTCCCCTGACAATGCATTTCATATCAATTAAACCAGTATTAATCGACCACCTGTCTTATATGACCATATTTCACTGTTCCTTTGGAAGGTCACATAAGACAGGTTTGACTGCATGATAGTCTCACCTCCATCCAAGATGACCATCAATATTTAGTAAATCAATTTCTGTCCATTGTCAACAATTCTACAGTTTAACCTAAAACACATCTCTGAAAAAGTCAATTTGACAAAGAATTTTTAACAAGCCACCGATATAAGCCAAACTTGGCTGGGGTGATTCTTGTTTGTTTTGTGTCAAAAACTTTAATTTACAATTTAGCTCTCCATTCAAGATGACTGCCATTACTCTGAAAAAAAAAGGAATTTCTTTAAAAGGACCAATAATTCTCGATTTTAAACTGGAAATAGTTGAAATTTAAAACTGTATAATTGTAAATCCAACTGGGTCAGGTCATTATTCCGACAGCCCATTATTCCGACAGCATTGCTCCGACGGCCCATTATTCCGACAGCCCATTGCTCCGACAGCCCATTTCTTCGACAACCCATTATTCCGTCAAAAATGGTCAAAAGTAGTATAATTATCTTAAAACCTGTTGTTTTTCTTCTATACCTAACGAAAGACTGACTTTAATCTTTATACTCACTGGGCGGATTGTTTCTGTATTAAACTAAAGGGTAAATATGGGGTCAAAGTCAAATGTCATGGTGCTAGCAGATTCCTTACATCATGACGACATGAGAAATCTCAGTACCAATTTCGGATGGTCTAACACTTCTACATTTTGGATTTAATCATGAAAAGTTTACACCGCCACCGTTACACGAGACGACACAAAAATTATTGGAGGGAGGGGGAGGGGGATTTTTTTTTTGTTTAAATTTCTTGCCCTGATTTTTACTGGAAAAAAATATGTCTGGACGAAAATACCAGCCCCCGCCCCCTAGCCTTCTCCCATCCAAAAAATATCAAATGGTCCGTGCCTAAATTGCATGAAATTTTAATATTATTTTGACATTTTGAAATAAATTAAACGAAAATGGAAAATGAATTATAATTCGAAGATAAAAATGTGGGAAGGGAGCAAATTTGTGTCTGAAAATGAAATCTATTTGGTCTAAAAATCACATTTGAGTTCTCTATCATGCAACAAGCAAAGTAGCCAATTTCAGTTCAGAGGTTTTTAATAGCAAATTATTATTTACCATAAATGTAAACCTTTACCTCCACTGCTGCCGAGTGACCATTTTGAATATCTGTTTACTACCAATGCAGTAAAGGACATTCATGTACAGGAAGATATATGTCGTGCTTGGTTTTGATTCCTCAAGCCATTTTTCAGAAAACAATTTCTAAGTTAAGCCATGGATTTGTAGATTGAGTTCTATTTTATATTGTCGGAAAAATGGGCCGTCGGAATAATGGGTCTTCGGAATAATGGGCTGTAGGAGCAATGGTATGCACCCAATCCAACTACCATACAACCACCACGGCACCTACATTGTCGGTAAAAAAGAAATTTTATTTGTGCTCGCTGCAAAATCGACCAGAACAGCCCACCAAAGGGTCACTTTTGTATCTGTTTTAAAGCTTGTACATATGAATATTTTTATTTTTCTAACAATATACATATATTGTATATATATATATCATTCAGTATTATACATAATATATACAGTCAAACATGTCCTTGTGGTCACCTGTATTAAAAGGTCACCTTTTTCTTGTCCTCTCATAGACAATTTTATATGAATTGAACCTCTTTTAAGAGGTCACCTGTCTTATAAGGTCACATTTTCTTGGTCCCAAAGGTGACCTCTTAATACAGGTTTGATTGTATATTATATTTATTATGCTGAAGCCTTGTATTGGATGAGACAATTTTTGTTTGTTATATTTCTATACACATTTGAACACAAAACTGGTGTGAAATAATTTTAATTATTCATAACGGTATATAATAACATACTTATTTATTTATCAGACTTTCCAAGTATGGGTTAACTTAAGTCAAGCATTGTATTTCCTGAATTTCAAGTTTATCAAGAGTGATGCAACCTTGTACTATCTTTCAAACATTACCACAAACACTTGTCCTTATTTTTTATAACTACCTATGCAATCGGTACCAATCTGATTAAAATTAAATCTCTCACTTTGCTCTTGTTTATTTATATTTCGCGCGTGGGAGATCTAACACAAGCCTGTAGACATCGCATTCTGGTGACCTAGGGTCACGCATATGTAATGAGATGCAAATAAAGGTAACGACCCTCAGAACAGCCAATCAAAATTGTTCTCTGATATCACACATAATAAGCACACATATATTTGATTTGTAATAAATACGCCTAGGCGTGAGAGGGCTTCTAATTGCCATTGATTTGTGCCGTAAATTATGAATTTTCACCTGAAGACGTCTTCTTGTCTCCGGAAATGTAAACAGTTGTCGGAACAATCGGGCTCCGACATAGTCGATATAGATAACATTGTAAAAATTCCGAATGGATTTCTTGCATCATTCATTAGCACCCAGAGTTACGTCCCTTGCATAAATCCACTTTCAAGATCTCGTAAGCGATCATTTGAATGGACAATATTTTGCTTGACCCTAGATCACCAGAATGTGATGTCTACAAGCTTGCGTTAGATCTCACACGCGCGAAATATAAATAAACAAGAACAAAGTGAGAGATCAATTTTAATTAGATTGCAATCGGCACCTATCACCACTGATGTGAGTTCGAACCCCGTTAAGGGCAAGGTGTACAACATTATGTGCTAAAGTTTATCAGTGACTTGCTGCTGGTCGGTGGTTTTTTCCGGGTACACCGACTCGTCCACCAATTAAACTGACTGCCATGATATAGCTGAAATATTGTTGAAAGTGGTGTTGAACACCATAAAACCAAAAATTTGTTTTTAGATTTGTGTCTTTATTATAAATTTATTATTCTACCGTAAATAGCCGTCTTATGTTTAAGACATGCCATATAAGACAGGGTCAGTCACAGGAAGCTGTCTTATTACACAGGTAAACGTCCAACAAAGCATTATTTGTTAAATGGCTCAGAGTCTGTCATATGAACTGTTGAAGCTGTCTTATTACACAGGTGAACGTCCAATCAAGCTTTATTTGTTAAATGGCACACAGAGTCTGTCATATGAACTGTTGAAGCTGTCTTGAAAGGGGGAACGTCCAACCAAGCTTTATTTGTTAAATGTTACAGACACGTGTAAATGTCCATTCAAAAGTATCAATTTGTTACATGTCATAGTTGTGATCATAACATACATAACAACTAAAATCATCCTACAGAATGGCAAGTTTTGTCTTCAGCCTTAAGTCTGAATTTTTATCATTGTATTTTATTGAAGAAGTGGGTTCAGGGGTGGGGGGGGGTTTGGTGTTTAATGCCACTTTCAACATAGGTTCTTCCATTTGGCCAAATTTGAAGATCATGATATCCACACGTATGAGAAATGCTACTACATCTTTTGTGCATGTTCCACATAATTTCTCAAGCTAGTGGAAGATAAACCTGATCTTCATTAGTCAAACCTGTCTCCCTGCGGTCACCTCTATTAAGCAGTCACCTGTGTTCAGTCCTCAGGATGAGCACCGGTCCTCCAGCCGAAGACCAGTAATATTTTGTTCGGACCAGTAAATTTTTCAGTTTTTATTTAGAACTATTTTATAAAAATAAATTCTATATAATTTGCTTTGGACCAGTAACCAAAGTCGAAATAGATGTTATCTCTTGTGATACAAGTGATAATGCATATCTAGACAATTACCCTTTTTATTTTTATCGGTAACATCATAATATGTTTTTTAGCATTGCACAGATTTTCAGTATTATGGTCATTCTGTTGACACTAGAAATATCTTTGAGTTTCAGAGATCAAAGCAAAAATGTATAAATTACCAATAAATTCAAGGCTGTTGTGGTCATGATCGTTATGTATCATAGTTGGATTTACCACTACCTCTGCAATCAGTGCCTATCACCACAAACGTTGTGAGTTTGAATCCTGCTCAGGCAAGGTGTACTAGATACAACATTATGTGAAAGAGTTTGTCAGTGGCTTGTGGCAGGTCAGTTGTTTTCTCCAGAAACTCCTGTTTCCTCCACAAATAAAACTGACTGCCACAATATAGCAGAGATATTGTTGAAAGTGGCGTTAAACACCATAACCCTAACCAAATAAATTCATATAAAAATGCCCATTCTGTAAAAATTTCAAAGTGTTTGTTTTTCATCAGATTTATACTTCATATGTAGTTGCATATTATTAATAAGTTAAATACAAATTAGAAGTTTTGACTTCATAATTAACTATAGATATATACTTTACTTTGATACTAGGCATTCAATTTTGTTCTTAATTCACAAACACTTATTATTACGGACACTACAAGGCGTGAAGTAATTGCTGGGTAAAACTGTAGAATATTCTACTTTTAATTGGTAGTTATATATAGATTTTATATGAATGTGTATGTTAAATTAGATATCTGTGTTTTTATTAGTATGAGTGGGTAGATAACTCTGCTGGTGGAAGGAGCTGTCGTGGTCGTCATCATATGGTAGTTGGATTTACAACTACCTGTGTAATCAGTGCCTATCACCACTATAATTGTGAGTTGGAATCCCGCTTATTGCAAGATGTACTCGATACAAATTTATGTGATAAAGTTTGTCAGTGACTTGCGACAGGTCTGTGTTTTTCTCCGGGTACTCCCTGTTTCCTCCCCCAATAAAACTTACTGCCACTATATAACTGTAATATTGTTGAAAGTGGCGTTAAGCGGCCATCTTGTTTAGGTCCTTTGGGCTACTTGCTTCCAAAGACTTTTAAATTCTAATGCAATTATAATGTATTTTCATTGGCTATCGAGATCCGTCAAATCTGCAGTTGACAGGCCTGAGGGAATGCTATATTCATACGCCGAATGCACTTGTTTTTAAGCAATATGGCTGACCCAGATATTTCCGACTATGAATTTGACGCTGACGACCTATTTAGGAGATAACTGTATTGTATTTGAAAATTTAACAGCATCAGTTGGAGATTTGATGGTCACAAATCGAGTTTACTGTCCATTCTAATGCAATACTGAACATACAAATGTATTTTTGCATATTCCTGGGTCTAAAAATCACAAAAATTAAAATTCTGTGAAATATTGTTGAACGACTTTGGCACATAAACAACGTGACGTCATATGAAGACTTCCAGTTTAAAATGTAAAGATCTACGTTATTTGGCTTCATGTACGCTTCAATTTAGATAAAATTTAACTAAAATAAGTTTTCAAGGTAGGCATTTTAATTATTTTTGTGTATTGTTGTACATATGACATGTAGGATTTCAAGTTTTCAAGATGGTGGATCCTTAAACAACTACATTACTATTTTTTAGCAGAAGGAATTTGAAAAGTGCATATATTTCGTCATTTATTTGTATGTTTTCAAACTAGTGTGTACACGTGGGGATAATTTCATTAGAATAGGAATAACAGTACTGTATTTGAAGAGTTGTCGGTGTCAATTGTGGATTTGACGGTCGCAAATATCTGTTTTACTGGCTCCGCTTCGCGTCGCCAGTAAAACGGCATTTGCGACCGTCAAATCCACAATTGACATCTCCAACACTTCAAATACAGTACTGTTATTCCTTAATTATTGTGGCTTTTCAATCTGTTAACTATGAGTGTACCTGATGACGGCTATTCCAGACATGCACCGTGCCCACTAAATTACATATTTACATTATTCTAACATGACCTCCTTCTTTCGCAAGTTATCCATTCGGTATATTCTCATTAGCACATGCGCCGGTGAATGTGACTGACCTCCTTCTTTCTCCTTGTTAACAAACGAGTGAGTTATCCATTCGGTATAATCTCATTAGCACATGCGCCGGTGAATGTGACTGACTTTTCCATTGACAGCATAAAATGTGTGCGACATTTTCCGCAAGCGTAAATATAAATTACCGTCTTCCAATCAAAGTATACTACCGTATTTATACTCTTAGACATATCAGAATCTAAAAAAATAATGGAAGCCAAAATGTGTTTTGAGTTTTAACATGGATTGACAGATATTAGTAAATTTTATCCCTCGTTTCCGGCTCGGCATAAAATACTAATATCTGCCAATCCATGTTAAAACTCCCAACACATTCTGGCTTCCATGATTTATTTCTTAATTATTTGAAAAATTAACATACTTTAACATTGCACTGTAAATTTGTAGAACGGCGTGGGTTCGCGCCCGGCTTTGTAAATTACAAAAATGGATGCACTCGACTCGCAACCGCAAGTGATAAAGTTTACCAGTTGCTTGCCCATGGTCGGTGGTTCTCTCCGGGTACTCCGGCTTCCTCCACCACTAAAACTGGTCGCCATGATATAGCTGAAATATTGTTGAAAGTGGCGTTAAACACCAAAAATAAAATCAAATCAATCATTAAATTTGTAGAATCAATTTTCATATCCTTGTTGACTCTCCATTAGATATTTTTTTTCTTCTGTTTTTCAGGTTATACAGTATTATATATAAAAGCTTGTTATGCAAATAAATAATGTCCATCGCCATGATCACAGAATATTAATTGCATTTGCAAGTTCGTGTATTATGAAATTCTTCATGCGAATGAGCAATAATGTATATTATTTAGTTTGCCTATAAATGATATATACCTATAAAATTTATAATATTCCTCAGTGTATATTGTATGATGCTGAAATAAAATATTTCACAAACGAGCTAAAGAGATGTATTGATCGATGATTTCTATAAAATCAGCATTTTTCCACGATTGATTTCAGTTTTACTGTTGGTTTGAGAAAACCCGAAAATAGATTCCACGACTAGATTAATATTTTCCCCATTGTTTTTATATAGTTAATCAATCTGAATAGACAAACAACATTGAGTCTGTTCATCGTGATGAAATGTATTTCCTCCCGTCCCAGAGGTAAATTCTTAATAATATGAAAAATGTGTGCATAGATGGAAGTTACACTCAAATCATAACAGATGATTGCAAATTGAAATAAAATAGAACTTTGGAAACTGGTACTTAGAGAGACATATTGTTTGATGATCTGATGATGCCTCATGGTGAAATGCATTTTGATGTAATTTTATGATGCTATATAAACTCAATGATTCAGCTAGGCACCAGTCTCAGGACATTTGCCTGCTTATTTCTCCAATTAATCCTGAAGAAGTTTTTTTTTTTTTTTTTTTATAAAACTGGCAATTGTCTTGAAGATTTCAAAGTCTAGCTGAAACACTGAAAAACTAAGTATGATATTTCAGAATATATACAGGTCCCCTAGGAAGCCCCCTGGGTATAGAAACAGGATCACCAAGTTTTTCTGTTAGCATTGGGTACAACTCCTCCGACAAAAGGAGAATCTGTTGATTGTACTAGATAAATCAAATATGCAACTTGCTCTGATAATGGAACATAAGAATGAGTAATAAGTAAACAGTCGGCATGAGTCATAATTGTGATCTGCAGATTCAAACTTGTCCACATAAAAATCCCAGATTCTGTGGTGTTCAAATGTTCCGATAAGGAAGAAATTACCTTTATCATGACTGCCAGTAAGAGATACAATGTCGGATGAGCTTCCAGTGCACTCTTTGGCTTCTACCATAACATTGTTATTGACTTGTCGATCGGGTAACATATTAGGTGACTTGTCGATGGGTTATCGTTTTTGGTGACTTGTCGATCGTGTAACATTTTTGGTGACTTGTGGATCAATCAGATGAAGTTTTTGGTGACTTGTGGATCAATCTTATGAAGTTCTTGGTGACTTATGGATCAATCTGATGAAATTTTTGGTGACTTGTTGATCAGTCTGATGAAGTTTTTGGTGACTTGTGGGTCAATCTGATGAAGTTCTTGGTGACTTGTGGATTGGGAAATTTTTTTTGGTGACTTGTGATTTGGGTAATGTTTTTGGTGACTTGTGATTTGGGTAATGTTTTTGGTGACTTGTGATTTGGGTAATGTTTTGTGACTTGTGATTTGAGTAATGTTTTTGGTGACTTGTGATTTGGGTAATGTTTTTGGTGACTTGTGATTTGGGTAATGTTTTTGGTGACTTGTGATTTGGGTAATGTTTTTGGTGACTTGTGATTTGGGTAATGTTTTTGGTGACTTGTGATTTGGGTAATGTTTTTGGTGACTTGTGATTTGGGTAATGTTTTTGGTGACTTGTCAGTTAGGTAATGTTTTTGGTGACATCGGACAAGTTGTTTAACTGTTTGCTTCCACAAAGAAAAATAATGCTAATCTGATCAATAAAATCCATCACTTTATTTGTATTTTTATCCTGTAATCATGTGATTTGAGTACTAATAAAGAGGTCAAATACTGTCAAACCTGTATTAAGAGGTCACCTTTGGGACAAGGAAAAGGTGACCTTTTAAGACAGGTGACCTGTTAAAAGAGGTTCAATTCACATGCATTTTTCTATGACAGGACACAAAAAATGTGACCTTTTAATACAAGTGACTGCTTAATAGAGATGACTGCTTGGGCAGGTCTGACTGTATATATACATCAGTTTTATGTAATCATGGATCAAAATAAAGCTTTTCTGGTACCTCGGTATACTCAGAGCATGTTAAAAAACCAGATCAACAATGATACCCATGGGTTTATCATAATAAAAACTGATAGCCTTTGATGTTACCTGTGCATGAAATCATTATCCAATATTTATTGACTAAACTTTCATAAAAAGTTGATATAAAGTAACAGAAATTGTTTAAGTGTTAATACAAATTTTACATTTTTATTTTTTATCTTGTATGGATTTTTTCGATTTTTTTTTTTAAAGACAAAGTTTTATTAATGGTGATGGTACTCCCATAAATACATTTTTTTTAAATTAATTTTTTCGATAATTAATGTGAGCAAGGATTAAGCATGAAATTTAATGTTGGGATGAGAGAAAGTTGATAGATAACAATATGAGAAAGGATCACAGCTAATTGTATTAAAAAAAAAAGTCTAATCACAAATACAAAGTTATTAAGTTATAAAAAGACAAGTTAGAATTAGACAAGATTTTGGAATAAATTGTTTATGTGAAACAGAGTAAAATGGAAATAAAACAATTTAAATTGATGTGAATACTGCAATCTTATTGGCTGATCTGCCTGGAGCAACAACATTGGTTATACTTGTTAACCTGTGTTGGTATTGTGACGTCGCCAACATATTCATTCACCAACAACAAATCCAATACAGTTATTTCTATTCTAATGCAAGACATAAATATTTCTATTTTGGCTTAAGAAATGGTATAAAAATTGCAGCGAAATATTGTCAATGACTGGCACATAAACGTCATAAACTTTTGACATCATATGAAACTTTTATTCCTAGAGGGTAAATATGTGACATTATTTTGCAACATGTACACTTCAATTTCGGATCAAATCCAAAAAGAAACAAGGGCAACACAAAGCGTAGCGTATCCCCTCGCCTAAACATTTGACCCGGTGACATTAACCTTTGGCCTATGACCTTGAAAATCAAAAGGGTTCCAGATTCTCTTAAGGACTAAGTATATACCAAGTTTGGTCAAAATCCATTGAAGGATGTTGATTCTAGAGTGTTCACAAGGATGTTACAGAAGGACGGTAGCGTTACTATATCTCTTCGCAACTTCTTTGGCGAGGGGATAATTAGTTCAGACGGATTGAGGATTATGGGTCAGAGTGGAGTGACATCAGGCAACCTACAGACTTTAAACCACTTTCAACAATATTTCAGTTATATGTATGTACATGTACTATACAATTTGATAATGATACAAGTGTACTTAAGTCGTGCTGTACTCATGTTTTTTGTGAAATGATCATGTAATACTGAATTGCATTAATTTCATTCTAAATTTTATACAGAAGTTTTTTTTTATTTGTTTGTCAGTATATTGAAAAAAAAGAGTATAATTTAATATCCTGTTAAACTCATAATATGGAAATGGCAAATAATAAAAGGAAATATTAATGAAAAAAAAGTCACAAATATATGATCTTAATTTTCCTTAGATATCCGTTATTGAATTTAATCCTCATATTTGCAGGTGTAAATACTTATATTATTTTCTCGTTAACAAATTAGAAGCTACCTATAAGGCTTATAATTCATACCTTAATGTAGGCATCAAACAAATGTCTACATCTGAACGTAAATAATTTGATAACAAGATTTCCATGTACGTATTGATTTTAATAATGCCTCCCTGCGTTGGGATCTTACCTTTATTGATTAATAATTCCATATGCTTGTCAAAACCAGAAAAGAAAACTTTGACGAAAATAAGCATCTGACATTAATGAATGTATCAGTAAGTGTGGAAAAGGGGGGTCTTATTGAGTGTCTGAGTTTGAAATAGTATTGAACCTATTATAGCTCATTGTCACTTGCTAAATGTTCATAAGATCATTGCAAAGCCTTTACAAAAAATGATGTGAACTT
Source organism: Gigantidas platifrons (assembly GCA_002080005.1). Lineage (NCBI taxonomy): Eukaryota > Metazoa > Mollusca > Bivalvia > Mytilida > Modiolidae > Gigantidas > Gigantidas platifrons. The sequence goes on from MJUT01031243.1 coordinate 341,390, forward strand.
TGTTACATAAGTAAAGTACTTACATACTCCTGACAGTGGTAGATTTAGACAAGAAATTAAAAAGGTAATTTTTATTTTTTAATTCGCAAATCAAAGGGAGGGTGTGACACATAAGTGGTGTGATGATTGGCATGCTCGGCTCGAGTGCTGTAGATCGTGGGTTTGAGTCCCCGTTGGGATAAGATTTATAAAAGTTTGCACAAGGAATAAGATCTGCCAACAAAAAAAAACTCAACAAGACTTGATTACTAACCAATGCAATTTGGTACAGTTATGATATTCTGTCCCACTGACTTTTTCTCAACCCACCTGAACTTCTAAAAATTGAATTATGAGATGTATATCTGTCAGCTGTCTGTAAACTTCTGTTGAGATTTTGATAAAAAAAAAATATAATTCTGGTAATTACTATATAAAAAATAGAAGATATAGTCCTTTGTAATTAATAATTGATGGGAAAAAAATGTAAATCGAAAAAATACCTGTGTGGAGTAGTCTATTACAAATGAAATGTAGTTAATCCATGCTAATTAAGACATATGATATATTTTGTAAACTCCCAAAATGGGGCCCGGGTGGCTCAATGAGTTAGGTCGTTGGATCTAACAGCTCATACAAGCCTATCACCAATACGGCGTGGGTTTGCGCCCAGCTTTGTAAATTAATTAAAAAGAAAAAAAAGGTGCACTCGACTCGCAGCCACAAGTGATTAAGTTTACCAGTTGCTTGCCCAGGGTCGGTGGTTCTCTCCGGGTACTCTGGCTTCCTCCATCACTAAAACTGGTTGCCATGATATAACTGAAATATTGCTGAAAGTGGCATTAAACACCAAAATTCAAATTCAGTTTTTCAGGCATGAGACCGAGGCCAGATTACCCTATAGGCTAGCATAAGCTGGAGCCTAGGGGCCATGCTAAAAGATTTTCAAATATCAATTTTTAAGCTATTAAATGTCACAAGTAAAACAATATTCAAGAAGAATGAGGGTAAGTTAGAGGGTGGCTCTGTCTGAGGGGGCCCCATAATTACATTTACCTATGGGCCCCAAAAGGTCATAATTAGTCCCTGCATGACACCTATATTTAAGACACTATCATAGTTTTTCTAGACATCATATTTACCATTTATGTTCTCTTTCTATTTTCAGTGAAAAATATACAAGATTTTGTCAATGGAAAAATTTAGAATTAAACATACAGGTATGTTATATATATATTACATAATGCTAGATACATGTATACTGTATATAAATAGGGATCGTCCTGGTCGTGATCGTATGGTAGTTGGATTTACAACTACCTGTGCAATCAGTATCTATCATCACCACTAAAGTTGTGTGTTCGAACTCCGTTCATGGCAAGGTGTACTCGATATAACGTTATGTGATAAAGTTTGTTAGTAACTTGCGGCAGGTTGGTGGTATTCTCCACATACTCCGGTTTTGTCCACCAATAAAACTGACCGCCATAATATAACTGAAATATTATTGACAGTGGTGTTAAACACCATTACCCTAACCCCCTATTTTTTTTCATCTATATCATGACTACCAGACTTTTTTTTGGGGGGGGGGAGATGAAAGTCTGTGCAGATATAACAAACTTACAGGTGAAATCCCCAGTGTTGGTCAGGTGTATTAGAACTTAGACTATTGAGATGGGGATAAGGTTGTGCATCCAGAACAGTGGTGTCAGACTTGTTGTAAACTATTGAGATGGGGATAAGGTTGTGCACCCAGAACAGTGGTGTCAGACTTGTTGTAAACTATTGAGATGGGTATTAGGGTGTGCACCCAGAACAGTGGTGTCAGGTGTATTAGAACAGACTATTGAGATGGGTATTAGGTTGTGCACCCAGAACAGTGGTGTCAGACTTGTTGTAGACTATTGAGATGGGTATAAGGGTGTGCACCCAGAACAGTGGTGTCAGACTTGTTGTAGACTATTGAAATGGGGATAAGGTTGTGCACCCAGACCAGTGGTGTCAGACTTGTTGTAGACTATTGAGATGGGTATAAGGGTGTGCACCCAGAACAGTGGTGTCAGACTTGTTGTAGACTATTGAGATGGGTATTAGGGTGTGCACCCAGAACAGTGGTGTCAGGTGTATTAGAACTTAGACTATTGAGATTATGATAAAGGTGTGCACCCAGAACAGTGGTGTCAGGCTTGTGGTAGACTATTGAGATGGGGATAAAGGTGTGCACCCAGAACAGTGGTGTCGGGCTTGTGGTAGACTATTGAGATGGGGATAAAGGTGTGCACCCAGAACAGTGGTGTCGGGCTTGTGGTAGACTATTGAGATGGGGATATAGGTGTGCACCCAGAACAGTGGTGTCGGGCTTGTGGTCAGAACTCAACTTTAACTACTCAGATTTCCAAGCCTTTAAACCAAAACAGTGAAACCTGTCTTAAGCTGAACCTTTTTGGGACCAGCCTTTGTGTTTGGAATAGGTTGTCGTAGTCATGATCATATGGTAGTTGGATTTACAACTCCCTGTGCTGTCAATGTCTATTACCACTAAAGTCATGAGTTCGAACCCTGTTCATTGTGAGGTGTATTTAGTACAACATTACATGAATATAGTTTGTTAGTGACTTGCGACAATTCGGTGGCTTTCTTCGGGTCCTCCAGTTTACTCTACCAATAAAACTGATTGCCACAATGTAACTTAAATATGATTAAACACCATAAACCAAACCTATAATACTTTATGATCCCCCTAAGATCTGACTGAACCCGATTAGAGGGAATATCCAGATGCTTTTTCGTATAGGAATACAAGAGAAATCAACCAATCAGAAAGTTTTACATTTGTGATGCAATAAAAATAAGACAGTGTAAAAGGCTCTGATAAGATTTTACCAGTGACGTTTTCATTGGCTTATAATGAGTTCATCTGGACATGACCTCTAATCTGGTTCTGTCAGATGTTGGGGATGAGTGAAGTGTATTATAACAACTGATTTTAATCATATTTGAAAAACACAGAATAAAAGAAAATGGTTTCCTCCTTAGGACATTCAACTTCCTCTCCTGTTTATACTATTGTCCGCAAAAGAGAATGGTTTCCTCCTAGTTATATGGTTTTGCAAAACCGTATTTACTTGTGGCCTTTCGGCCATTTTTGTTTGTTTACATGACAACTGTCATGATCTTATCACCTGTCGAGACATAGATGGCCCATCAAAATATAGATCTGGTGCTTGTTAGATAACACCACACTTTGAATGTTACTACTTTTGCAGATTTTAAGATAACTTATC
>MJUT01031243.1:367414-391281 GCA_002080005.1 Gigantidas platifrons
GTTTTATTCAGGGTTTAGTTTATACAGCATTCTGTTTTATTCAGTGTTCAGTTTATACAGCATTCTGTTTTATTCAGGGTTTAGTTTATACAGGATTCTGTTTTATTCAGGGTTTAGTTTATACAGCATTCTGTTTTATTCAGTGTTCAGTTTATACAGCATTCTGTTTTATTCAGGGTTTAGTTTATACAGGATTCTGTTTTATTCAGTGTTCAGCTTATACAGGATTCTGTTTTATTCAGTATTCAGTTTATACAGGATTCTGTTTTATTCTGGGTTCAGTTTATACAGCATTCTGTTTTATTCAGTGTTCGGTTTATACAGGATTCTGTTTTATTCAGGATTCTGTTTTATTCAGGATTCAGTTTATACAGCATTGTTTTATTCAGTGTTCAGTTTAGACAGGTTTTTGTTTTATTCAGTGTTCAGTTTATACAGGATTCTGTTTTATTCAGTGTTCAGTTTATACAGAATTCTGTTTTATTCAGGGTTCAGTTTATACAGGATTCTGTTTTATTCAGGGGTTGGTTTATACAGGATTCTGTTTTATTCAGGATTCTGTTTCATTCATGGTTCAGTTTATACAGGATTCTGTTTTATTCAGGATTCAGTTTATACAGGATTCTGTTTTATTCAGTGTTCAGTTTATACAGCATTCTGTTTTATTCAGTGTTTAGTTTATACAGGATTCTGTTTTATTCAGGGTTTAGATTTTACAGAATTCTGTTTTATTCAGGGTTTTATTTATACAGGATTCGTTTTATTCAGGGTTCAGTTTATGCAGGATTTTGTTTTATTTATACAGGATTCAGTTTATACAGAACTTTGTTTTATTCAGGGTTTAGTTTATACAGGATTCTGTTTTATTCAGGGTTTAGTTTATACAGGATTCTGTTTTATTCAGGGTTTGGTTTATACAGCATTCTGTTTTATCCAGGGTTCAGTTTATACAGGATTCTGTTTTATTCAGTGTTCAGTTTATACAGCATTCTGTTTTATTCAGGGTTCAGTTTATACAGGATTCTGTTTTATTCAGGGGTTGGTTTATACAGGATTCTGTTTTATTCAGGATTCAGTTTATACAGGATTCTGTTTTATTCATGGTTCAGTTTATACAGGATTCTGTTTTATTCATGGTTCAGTTTATACAGGATTCTGTTTTATTCAGGATTCAGTTTATACAGGATTCTGTTTTATTCATGGTTCAGTTTATACAGCATTCTGTTTTATTCAGGATTCAGTTTATACAGGATTCTGTTTTATTCATGGTTCAGTTTATACAGGATTCTGTTTTATCCAGGGTTTAGTTTATACAGGATTTTGTTTTATTCAGGGTTTGATTTATGCAGGATTTTGTTTTATCCAGGGTTCAGTTTATACAGGATTTTGTTTTATTCAGGGTTTGGTTTATACAGCATTCTGTTTTATCCAGGGTTCAGTTTATACAGGATTTTGTTTTATTCAGGGTTTGATTTATGCAGGATTTTGTTTTATTCAGGGTTCAGTTTAGACAGCATTCTGTTTTATTCAGGGTTTAGTTTATACAGGATTTTGTTTTATTCAGGGTTTGATTTATACAGGATTTTGTTTTTATTCAGGGTTTGATTTATGCAGGATTTTGTTTTATTCAGGGTTCAGTTTAGACAGCATTCTGTTTTATCCAGGGTTTAGTTTATACAGGATTTTGTTTTATTCAGGGTTTGATTTATACAGGATTTTGTTTTTATTCAGGGTTTGATTTATGCAGGATTCTGTTTTATTCAGGGTTTGGTTTATACAGGATTTTGTTTTATTCAGGGTTCAGTTTAGACAGGATTTTGTTTTATTCAGGGTTCAGTTTAGACAGGTTTTACTGTATTAATTCAAGTTGTATTCATTAACTAATCAGTTATTTTTAAACACCTGACCTTTTCTCTGTATGGTATATTGCTTTTAATTTTATCAGCAAATTGTTATATCAATTTTATATTACCTGTAATTAATGACCTCATATGGTGAGAAGAATTTGTTATACCATCTATTTCAATTTATATGAATGGAATATATTTTTAAGGTTTAGGTTTAGGTTTATGGTGTTTAACGCCACTTTCAACAATATTTCAGTTATATTGTGGCAGTCAGTTTTATTGGTGGAGGAAACTGGAGAAAACCACCGACCTGTTGCAAATCACTGACACACTTTATCACATAATGTTGTACACCTCGCCCTGATCGAGATTCAAACCCACAACATCAGTGGTAATAGGCACTGATTACATAGGTAGTTGTAAATCCAACTACCATACGATCACGGCCACGACAGCCCCTGTAAATTCTTGTAATAATTGATCTTATAAAAAGAAAGTTTAAACGGTGATGCTCTGAAATTTGTACCACTATAAACAAACGGAACAATCATCTCTCACCTTAACTCACTGAACACAAAATAAAGACCATGCACAACATTTGACGTTTGAAATCTGTGACGTGGATTGGGACAGATACAAAAATGTGATGATGTTTAAAAAAACCAAAAAACAAAAAACAAAACTGTGCAAAGCTTAGAAAAATTAAGTCTTACATTGCTGTTTTTTAATCACTTTGAATATTTTTCAATATTTACTGAAATCAGTTTCCCATGGGCATTAAACTTTCCAAATTAAAATATTTATAAATCTCTTTTATGCAGAGATAAGGAAAATTGAATTTATTCCCAAGTGAACTTCACTATTATTTGATTAATTTTCATTATTGGAAAAAAAAAAATAAGGAAAACTACTCGATAATTAATTTTCTGGCATTTAAAAAAAAATATGTTTGTCCAAAGTTACACTATAGGAACAACACATGCTGATTTTCAGTGATTTCTTAGCTTTTAATTATCAAATGAATTGTATATTGATTACATGAGCAAATGTCAACCATCCCCCGTTCCCAGACAAATATTTGATAACCAATGTTGACACCAACATGTGGTGTTTAACAGAACATTTCAAATTCAACTTTACTACGGTAATAATCTGTCCCTATGATTAAAAAAGTAATTACCTTCATGATATAAACATGACCCGGTCACGCCCTCGTCACACTTATGCATAAAGGTGATTGACTATAGAGTACATAACAACTGTGTCAATCAAATCTAATCAATATGTTTACATTTCTATTCAAATTAAACTTGTCTTACCCCTAACATCTGTCAGGCTGTCGTGGTCGTGATCGTATGGTAGTTAGATTTACAACTACCTGTGCAATCAGTGCCTATCGCCACTAACGTTGTGAGTTTGATCCCCCTTCATGGCAAGGTGTACTCGATACAACATTATCTGATAAAGTTTGTCAGTGACTTGCGACAGGTCGGTGGTTTTCTCCGGATACTCCGGTTTCCTCTACCAATAAAACTGACCACCACATTATAACTAAAGTATTGTTGAAAGTGGCGTTAAACACCATAAACCAAACCAACAAAACTCTTCTAAATAAAACAGTAACTACTGAAATATTGAGTTGTAGTTATATATTTTTCACTCCAATTTCTGTAATATTTCAAATACTAATATGTTGTGACGGTCAATTTTATCAATGGAGAAAACTGGCTACCAGGAGAAAGCCAGTGACCTGTCGGAAGTCACTGACAAAATTTATCATTTAAGACTTTGTCGTGTACACCTGAGTGGGAAACAAACTGATAAATTTTGCAGTGAGAGGCATTGATGTAACTATACACTACCAACTGTGTAATGTAGGAGCCCTGTAGTCTCAAAGGTGAAATGTATCAATGGTGTAATGGTTAGCATGCTCGCCCCAATTGCGGTAGATTGTGAGTTTGAGCCCTGATCGGCTCAAACCAAAGACTATAAAAATTGGTATTTGCTGTTTCTCCGCTAAGCACACAGCACTAAGGAGTAATTGCAAAGACTGGTTGGCTTGGAATCGGAATTATGTGTTAGAGTGGAGTGACATGTCTAACCACGGACTGTTGTCAGTGAGCTGCATATTTTTTTTTCAGCCTGCTCAAATAGTATAAGCAGATGATTAAGTAACCAGGGCTTTCAATATTTACAGGTGGTTACTTATCATTAATTAAAATTTGAACATTTTTCATGGATACATTAGTTCCCCTCATACAAGCCACTTCTTCTGCAATGAAAAAGTAGCTTCTCTTGAGGACAATGTATAAGGTAGTATTTTGCTATCTAAATGCATCTGAAATATTACCTGATAAGGGAGGGGACCTTTGGTTTAAACAATAGTTATTATCAAAAACATATATGGTCAAATACAAGATAAATACTAAACATGTAAGGGATTCGGAAACAAGATTTCCTTATATTAATCCGTCTCTCTTTGTTTGGGACCTTTGTTTGAGGTGGCCTTATAACAAGGGGGACGGACCACTGTATCCTGTACAACAATCTTTGAATTTAGTAGATACCAAGTTACCTTTTAAGCAGTAAATTGGTAAAAGTACCTTGTAAGTGCTCCAGTTTGAAAGTCCTAAAATAAACAATGTATGCTGCATAGATTCACTCCTTAAGAAAATAAAATAAAAAAAATGTTTAAAAGCACGAATTTTATGCATTGTGACGTTTTCAGTTTTTCATTGTACCATTTGAGATCGACATTTATAATAAACGCTGGAAGGTTTTTCTACGAAAGAAAGATATTTTATAATATCATAAGTGGAGAAATTCTGCTCTGACATCATTATAGTAGTCAGTTGTGCGTCATTTCCCGTAATTTCTCAATTTAGAACATGCCCATTATATTTTAAGGAAATTGCTAATAACAGTTTTCTGCCATATAAAGAGATCGTTCTTCAAAGACGGTGTAGAGAAACTTCAATTTAGAGAGGGTAAAAAATGTTGAATTTCCAACTCAGTGCGGCTAATGATCACATCGTGATGGAATGAGAAAATACATCGAGTCTGACAGAAAATCTGTCATAATCACGCAAGTGTTTGTTTTCGTAGGGAAATGCTTTGAAATCAATATCAATGCTATGTCTGACATCGTGACCCTGTAACATGGACAGTAATAGACTAGTCCTGTCAGTCTATAGGAAAGAAATTTCGCTTTTATATTTTCCGTGACCTTCTAATAAAGTTGCAAAGAGGAAAAGCTTGCTACAATTTTACATTTACATTTGCAGAAAATAATTATAATATTTATCTCCTGTGTAAACTGTCCTACAGTAAGGCCTTTAAGTAAATGGAGTTATTGATTCCTGATAAATCAATACATCTTATTTATTCAAATTGGCTGTGATTACATCTTAGTTTAGAAATAACCAAATGATGCTACTTTTGCATAATTTGTCTTAATGAAAAATACATGGAAAATTTGGTGGAAAATGGCAGACAATTTACAAATGTCGTAAGGGATGCAATTTTGCATTTTTTTCCTGAAGGAATCAATTTGTGTAGTAAGATATAGATTTGTGTTATTTTCATTCTGGTTTAGGTTTATAAACATTTTTTATTCTCTTAATTAATTTAGTCTTTTTATTTAATGCCTATATTTTTTTTTAAATATTAATGTTTCTTCCTTCAAATGAAAATTTATGATACCTGTAAATAGTTGTAACCTTCTTTAATTGAAAGGGTCGTCGTGGTTGTGATCATATGGTAGTTGGATTTATAACTACCTATGCAATCTCCACTAACATTGTGAGTTGGAATCCCGCTCAGGTGATGTGTACTCGATACAACATTATGTGATAAAGTTGGTCAGTTACTTGCGGTAGGTCTGTGGTTTCCTCCACGATATAGCTGAAATGTTGTTGATAGTGGCATTAAACACCATGATCCTAACCTTAACCCCTTTTTCAAATGTCATGTGCAACCCCTGACATAATATGTCATTATTTGATAGAAGTAGATTGCACTCTTTGTAATTAGAGAGAAAGTAGAAAAAACATTGACACTTAGAGAGCAGTTATTTCTTATCTGTGGGTGGGACACGTTTGAATTAATTTCTTCACATTTTTTTGCAGTTTGAAACGATTATGTAATTTGTCACAAAAATATTCTGTCAGCAATTTCTTATCAAATTAAAGACATATCTGAAGATTGAAATAGAGAAAATATAAAATAAATAAATTATCTGGTCGTAAAACTGTCACAGATAGGAGAATTACATGTACAAAACATCTGAGTTTGATTTGAAAACCAAAAAAAATGTTGATTTTATATTAGATTCAAACATGCCCATGCTGTCTCCTATATTAAGCAGCAACTTGTATATAAAAGATCACTTTTTCTTGTCCTGTCATAGAACATTTCATATGAGAATTTAACCTCTTTTAAGAGGTCACCTGTCTTATAAGGCCATATTTTCTTTGTCCCAAAAGGGCCCGGCTGGCTCAATGAGTTATGTAGTTGGATCACCTACAACTCATACAAGTCTATCACCAATACGGTGTGGGTTCGCGCCCGGCTTTGTAAATTACAAAAAAGGGTGCACTCAACTCACAGCCGTAAGTAAAAAAGTTTACCAGTTGCTTGCCCATGGTTCTCTCCGGGTACTCCGGCTTCTTCCACTGCTAAAACTGGTCGCCATGATATAGCTGAAATATTTCTGAAAGTGGCGTTAAACACAAAACAAATCAAATTCAATCCTTGTGACGTCCCAAAGGTGACCTTAATACATGTTTGACTGTATAAGTAAATATAGTTTATTTGTTGCTTTCTCCTGTAGATATTTCTTCTGTGTTTTTCCCTCAGTGTTGTTGCTGGCCACTAACATTGTCCATATTGTTCATGTAATGAAGTGATCAGTTAGAACAACTAAAATTGTTTTATGAGATTTTATTTATTTATTCATACGCCTATCATGAGATGTCAGGTTTACGTATTTAATATGGTAAACAGTTAAATATTTAGTGATGAGCGGGGACCCATAAAACATAGAAATAACCGATATCCGTTTTCCTATTTAAGCGCTGCAAGTAATGGATTATACTTTCGTCCAATAGAAATGTGATTTTGTGAGCCTATGATCAGTCATTATTACCGGTATTAAACTTAAAAAATGTAAAATTATAGAAATAAATAGAATTAGCTTTAAACAGCTTAATTATAATTGCTAACGATGCATTTCTGCTGTGCTTGAAAGAGATGTACCGGGGTACCCTGGCTAATGAATTATTTCTACAAGTAAAATCAATAACAGACCCTACTCTTTATGTATTGTCCTTGAAATTAGATAAGTTTGTATTTTCTGCTCCACAAGAACGATTAAAAACATTGATCTATTTAAAACTTAACCCTGCAACAGAAATCCTAATTTCTTCTGCATTTTTATTTTTGAAATATGGGAATAATGACTATCTATCGCCAAAGTAAATCTCTGTGTTGATTTCTCAGCGGAGACATCTTGTTCAACTTTCCGTCACGACAGACTTAATTTTAATCCCAGAATGCTTGCATGCTTTAAATAATTCAAAACTTTAAGCCATTAATATATATATGAACACTTTACTGTAATGACAAGTCATCAATTTATATCAGTGAAATCTACTGATTTCTAACTAGTGCAGGAAAATTGATACAGTGAAACCTGTCATTGAGAGACCACCTTCATTTGAAATATGGCCTCTCAAGACAGGTGGTCTCTCAAAAGAGGTAATATATATATATAAATAAAAACTATAACACAAATTTCCCAGGCCATTACGTTAATATATATGTATATATATATATGAACACTTCACTGTAATGACCAGTCATCAATTTCTATCAGAGCGCCCCGGGTGGCTCAATGAGTTAGGTTGTTGGATCTAACAACTCATACAAGCCTATCACCAATACAGCGTGGGTTCGCACCCAGCTTTGTAAATTACAAAAAAGGGTGCACTCAACTCGCAGCCGCAAGTGATAAAGTTTACCAGTTGCTTGCCAGAGTGGGTGGTTCTCTCCGGGTACTCCACTAAAGCTGGTCGCCATGATATAGCTGAAATATTGCTGAAAGTGTCATTAAATACCAAAATTCAAATTATATTTCTATCAGTGAAATCTACTGATTTCTAACTAGTGCAGGAAATATTGATACTGTTAAAGCTGTCATTGAGAGACCACCTTCATTTGAAATATCTCTTTTTGCCACCCAAATATGGCCTTTCAAGATAGGTCGTCTCTAGATAGATGTTTATTTTTTTTATTCATAGATACTGAAAAGACTTGACATTTTAAAAGTTATATCCCAAAAATAATCTAACATAGAAGATACACACTTTTAAATCATATATTTAAAACTTATAATAGTAGATAATACATTACATGTCAGCTTGTCAGGCATGTTAAGCATGTAAAATGTTCTACCATTAATAGTCTGATCTCTAGACTGTGTTGTTTTTCTTCATCATGGCAGACAGACTTATCCATCAAAGATACAATACATACAAAAGAACATAATAATTTAATAACCTTTTGTGGGATGTATGTCTTTTTTGAGTTATCTAAAGGAAATATTATTGAAAACCTTGAGAAACATAAATCTTGTTTGCCTAAGATTGTATAGAATAAGTATGATTTATTGCTATGTGTCTTTATGATCTTGAACTCTGCTGGCCAACTCAATGTTTGCTTGGCTAATTGATTGAGTGAGTTATTGTTGTTTAATGCCAACTCAGCAATTTTTTTGCTATTTCATGGCAAGAACAAGTTTATTTTCAATGAGATGATGATGAGGTCTACTTTGTTCTAGACCAACACGCTGAGTTGGATTTTTATAGTGCTAGCTCACTGAAACAACAGTACTCCGATAGACATGTCGCTCCACTCAGACACATTATTTTGATTCCGAGCCAATCAGTCTTTGCTCTTTCTCCTTAATGTTGCGTGCTTAGCGAAGAAGCAACAAATACCAATTTTATAGTCTTTGTTTTGACCAGATCGGGACTCGAACCCACGATCTACCGCACTCGAGGCGAGCATGCTAACCATTTCACTACCGATACGGTGCTTTGCTAATTGAAAATCCTGAACTCTGCTGAATACCAAATGTTCCTTTGCTATATGAAAATGTTCCTGAACTTTGCTTAAAATCATTAAGAATGTGTTTGTCGACATTTAGTTTTGTGTTACATGGTAAAAATTGATTTAATGAAATTTATACAAGAATGATTACTCAACATTCACAGTTAGAGGAATGCTTTGTTGGCTCTCTCTGCAGGTTATTTGCACAAACATTTAAATGATTGAGATTTTATGACAGCAGATCCAGTCAAAATATTCTCATAATTGATCCTAACAGATCTTGTTGCATGAAATAATAATGGTCGGCCATCAGTAAAAGATTTATTTATATTCTAGATATACTGATAAAGTAGATCAATATATTTATTTGTTCTTATTAGATATTATAGGCTGAACTACAATGATTAATTGATAGCAGATAGATGGATTTCTTACTGCTTATTCTAAAAGTATGTGTCATCTTTTCATGGCTGGACGCTTCAATTTCTCAGTTGTAGTAAATGGGAGTAATTGATGTGGTCGTAAATTAGGATTTGATCAGTAATGAAAATAAAAGAAAAATAACAAAATTCGCAGACAGCCTAGTGTTCACATTTACACATGTTATTTAAAAAATTGAATAAACGTTGTTTATAGTTTGGTTTGATGGTGTTTAATGCCACTTTCAACAATAATTCAGTTATATCCTGGCAGTCAGTTTTATTGGTGGAGGTACGCAGACAAAATCACCGACCTGTCACAATTTACTGACAAACTTTATCACAAAATGTTGTATCGAGTACACCTCACCATGAGTGGGATGTATATGTTATCTGGATGTGAATTGATTGATACTGAAAATATCAGCCTGCCGAGCCAGAATATGAAGTTTGTTGGCGAGTGAGCGAAGCGAACGAGTCACAAACTTCATATTCTGTCGAGCAGGCTGATATTTTTCAGTATCAATTATATTCACATTCAGATGACATGTTTATCATCCTTAAATCAACCATAAACACGGATACATCTATATTTGTATTTTTCGCGGGAAAAATTACATGATTCAAAATATTCAAAATACGCTTCCCCAAAACCGTAGTTCATAAGTAGTTTGCAAAATATACCATTCATTTTTACAGATTTATATAAATGTTAAGATTGTTGGATTTTCCCTTTAATGGGGATATTCATTTTTTTTTTATTACAAACATCAAAGTCACCCATTTTCATTAAAGGTTTTGCTTACCAATGCCGTTCCGGTTTAGAAAACATGACGGTCACAACCTCCTTTATGACGTAAAAAATTATGACGTCTGAGGAGAGGTTATCAAGAATTGTGTAAAGTACATTTTTGTAGGACGATGTTTGTTGATATTTCTAACGCGACAGTTCTTAATTTGATATATGTTTTAAAAAATAATGTTAACTAGCTAATGGTGTAGATGAATTTTATTTATTTTTGCCATCTTCACAGGAATTATTGTTTAAATGTTAGGAGAATTTGGTGATAACTCCTGCTGACTGTTGATAAGTCCTGCTCAGCTCACGTGGACTTTGATACGAGTTTTGCTTATAGAGCCAGCAGGTAGATATAGCCGGAGGGAAGGATGATGATCAAACTTACAACGTTGGTGGTGATAGGTAGTTGTAAATCCAACTACAATAAGATCACAACCACACATCCACGATGGCTCCAAAATGATTATTTGGTGATAAAAGAAACTAAAAACTAACACATATATATCAGACAGCAGATTATGTCTCTTTTGAAATTAAAATAACAAATTAATCAGTTTCCAGTTTAACGGAGAAAGTGATTAACAAAATGACTCTGGAAATTTGATAGTATAGATATTCTTATATAGTTGTCTGTTTGGTAGAATTTAGTTTTATCTAGGATGTTTTGTGATTTGGTCAATTTCCTTGTGCCTATCACTAGTAACGTGAGTTTGAATCCCGCTCATTGTGAGTTGTGCATGATGTGATAAAGTTTTGTCAGCGACTTGCTGCAGGTCGGTTGTTTGGTTTCCTCCACCAATAAAACTGACTGCCATGATATAACTGAAATATTGTTGAAAGGTGCATTAAACACCATAACCATAACTGTAACCCCTACCAGCTACTGTAGTCAAAATATTTATATAATACAATCCTCAGCTACTCTTAAACCAACACCAACTACCATTACAATACCTAGGCATTCTTTAATACAGAATACTGTAATGAGATTTGTAAAAAAAAAAAAAAAAAAAAGAAAGAAAGAAAAAAAAAGTGGTATTTTTATAAGTACAATATTGTAGTCAAAATATTTATTTTATGCAAACTTCCGCTACTCTTAGTCAAAATGTTATAGACAAGCCACAGCTTCGACTACAACACCAAGGCATTCTATAATATACAGTAATGAAATTTCTTTAAAAAAAAAAAAAAAAAAAAAAATTAAAAAAGATGGTATTTTTATCAATACAATTCTCTTGGATGATTGGAAAGTGTTCAGCTGAACCTTGCTTGTCTGATTCTAATTGAATTGTATGTAATGGACACAATAACATGATTAATAAAATTTATGTAACTAATTCATTTTAATTGAGCAACAAAAGTTATTTTAGAATTGATGAAGAACTGTGAAATGAGATTATTTGCATTAGTAGTCATTATTTTTGTCTAAATCTCCCTTAAGCTTTATGGTTTTGTAACAAGAATGGCCTTTAAAATGATTGGTTAGTCTTCTTAATTTCTTTGTTTTAAACAAAATGTGACTGTTGGAGAGAAAGGGAAAAATTGGGGTCATTTTTCAACAATTGAATTTCATTATTATAATATTTATTTTTATTCTTTATTTTTTTTTCAAAAAGAAACTAAAATTAGATCAATAATTGATTACTATTCTCTACATTTAGTTCCCTTTGATCGATTGTCATGATATTTTGAAACAATAATACAGTCGTACATATCAACACAATAAAACCATTGTCTAAACAGATCTTCCTTTGGGACCAACTTGTATGATCAGAATAGATAGGTTTTCAGTTTATAAAGGCTATAAGCTTTTAAGGTAGCAAAGATTTCCTACATTGGCACTTTATCAAATGTTCTGTTTATGCAGGATTTCGGTTTATTGAAAGTCTGGGTTTATTTTATGAATTTGCTGATGTTGCATTCACATTGGTGCACTGACAAATGACTCGCTAAAGGGGGTTAGGGTTAGCGTTATGGTGTATTGACGCCACTTTCAAATTATATTGTGGCGGTCAGTTTTATTGGTGGAGGAAACTGGAGTACCCGGAGAAAACTGCCGACCTGTCACAAGTCACTGACAAACTTTATCATATAATGTTATATCGAGTACACCTCGTCATGAGCGGGATTCAAACTCACAACGCTAAGGGTGATGGGCAGTAGGAAATTGATCAAATCACATAACATTCAAGATAAAGCAAAATTCTACCAAACAGACAACTATATAAGAATATCTATACTATTAAATTTCAAGGGTCATTTTGTTGATCACTTTCTCCGTTAAACTGGAAAATAATTAATTTGTTGTATCATCTACACGTCGCCATGAGCGAGAATCAAACTCACAACTTAAGTGGTGATAGGCACTGATTGCATGGGTGTTGTAATTTATCCATACGAATCCTATGACCCGCTAAGGTGATTTTGAACAGAAACACTTTGTTAGTGCTGTATACCAACTCAGTTAGCTATATTTGTATGGTTCTAGCACACTGAACAACAAGATATGTTGCTCCACTCTTGACACATTTTGCTGACACTCAGTTAGCTATATTTGTATGGTTCTAGCACACTGAACAACAAGATATGTTGCTCCACTCTTGACACATTTTGCTGACACTCAGTTAGCTATATTTGTATGGTTCTAGCACACTGAACAACAAGATATGTTGCTCCACTCTTGACACATTTTGCTGACTGATCCAACCAGTCTTGACTTTTACTTTTTATTTGTTATGTGCTAATTAGCAGAGAAGTACCAATTAGCATTTGTATATATGATTTGTTTGACCCGACTAAAAATCAAACCCACGATCTAATGGACTTGAGTCTAGCACATTAACCATTGGACAACCAAGGCTGTTCCAAAAGTGCAAAATTTATTGAAAGTACGGCTAAAGTGGTGATCTCCAGATACGTACCTATGGCCACAGGTTTTCCCAGTCAGTTTGTTATTGCTGTCTATCCTTTGGTCCCCAATTAAGACTGGTTTAAGTCATGAATTAGTTAAAGAATTGTTGAAAGTGACAAGTAACGTGAATAACCATTTTAACCTGGTAATTCCAGGGGTATTTTATTTAACTGGACAATCGGGTCCAGTATAAAAGTACACCTTACCGGACCGAATCATATTATTTGTTTTATGTGTTTGTTTTGTAGATCGTTGTTTGTCCTTTTGTACTTTTCCTCTTGGCCATTGTGTTGTCTGTTCTTCTTCGTATTGTGGATTCTGATTGCCTCCCTTTGGTAACTTCAAACCTTTCTTTCTGGTCTTCAGTTGCCACTATTATATATTACTGATCACATTACCGGACGTTTGGTCCTAATAAGTACACTGTAACCAAACCGAACAAATATTTATTGAACTTTGTCCTATGAATCTTCGGAATGACTGGCTTAACTATTGTTAATATGATAGTAAACGTATATATATATATAAATTTATGTACTTCTATTCAAAGCCATCTTTTTGAGAAAAAAAAACTTCCAGATTTCAGAGAGATAATTAAACTGAATATACCAAAATAGGTTTATGACGGAACTATATATATATATAGTAAAATGACAACAAAGTGTTATGTGAAAAAAAATGTCCTGCCGTACAGCTATTATTACGAGTAAGACAATATATTACATACATAATGTATATTTTAGATTTCGAGAGATGAAAATTTATACTGAAGATGGTTGCTTTTCCAAAAATAGCAATCATATATTGTTTCTAAAAAATAGCAATAATATATTGTTTCTAGATAGAGTTACTAACTACAACAAGCAAATTATTCTATTTTTAGCATTCAAGAAAACATGTCTCAAAGATTTATATGAAGGCATGTAGTATTTATGAATAGATTTCTTTTGTTTTGCAAAGATGTTACAAGTCATAGAATTTGTTGGCATTAAAAAGATTTTTTAAATAACATTTCCATAGAAACAAGAATGAAAAATAAAAATATCCCTTTTTGGATTAAATCTTTGAAAGTTGAACTAGATTTGTATGTATGATATTTATAAAATTAATTAAATGAAGGAAGATGTTTTCAATTGTTTATTGAAATTTTAGCCGTGATGTGAAAAAAGTTTTTATTGTGATTACTTAATTAATTTCAAAAACATAATCTTATGAATATTAATTCATTGAGATTTATGTATAATTCGTAAATAAAAAAAATAAAAAAATTCTGTAATTATGTAATTTTGTTCAGTAATTTCCAAAACTTAATCTTAAGGATAAAGCTAATAATGAATTCATTGAGATGAATGAATATTCAATATAATGGAGCTTAAGAGATGTTCCCGTTACAGAAAAAAAAGGAAAATTTGCCAAAAGGGAAAAAAACATCATCTCCTTTATCATAAACCCAAAAGTTAATTTGAAATGAGACACTATTAATGTAAATCTTGATGACAGTGAGTTCTGTAGGATAAATTTGGTTAACATATTTAAGAAAATCACAATAATTCAAAGATAAGATATTGTCTAGGTGTCACAGATATTTTTTCTTAAAGTAGTTCCCCTCTTATAAGGGCCCTCTCACAATTTTTTTTTTAAAGTAGTTCCCTTTCTGATAAAGGCCCTCTCACAAGTGTTGGTTTTTTTTTTTTTTTTTAANCCCCCCCCCCCCTCTTGTAAGGTCCCTCTCACAAATGGCCACCCTCAGATTTCAATTATACTGAGGTAATATACTACTAAGTTGTCCTCTAAAGAAAGACCACCCCTCTTATAAGACCACTTTGCAGATGAAGTGGCCTTATAAGATTGGCACTACTAATATGAAATACATATTTTTTGCAAACCTGAAATTTGCATTTATGCAATATACTTACTAAATATTTTGCATATTAGAAATTAATACAAAATAGAGAATTCTTTGAACTAGGAATTTTTTGTACTCTTCATGGTCAGATAGTGTTGAAGCCAGTCTTATTGATTTTAATGTTGAAGCTCTCTCATCTTGTCATTAGCAAAAAACAATGGTTTTGGATTTAGCTTAAATCAATACAAGTAACAAGTAACTGAAGAAAAAGGATGACTTTAAGAATTTCTGTGATGATTCATACGATCATACGAGATCATACAAGATCTTTGGGGAATAATACAGTATGTCATTTGTGTCTCGCACTGCAAAGTTAGTATAGATACAACATTGTAGTAGTAAAAGATTTAATTATGTGTCTTTTCTTTACTAGGACAGATTCGTAGTCATCTAACTTGGTTGCTGTTAAGTAATATAGAATTTATTGGGTGGGCACTATCGGGAGAAATTTGTTTCGTTTCGTCCAAATTGGTAGGAAATGAGGGATGCTGGTACATTTTGTATATGGATTTTCATGATAAAAGGTTAAGATTATATTCGGCAAAGTCCATGTCGTTGGAACTTTTTCCTTTAAAAATGATTAAGTAAATGATTGATTGTTTTGGTACAGTAACAAATGCCTTAGTTATATCATAAGTATAATGCCTAACACTGCGAAAGAAGTCAGAAAATTTTGTTTGCCAAACATTGGTGCATACTTCGCAAAACATACTCTCGCATTGTACAAGTGTAACAGTGTGACCTTGCCCTTAAAGGGATATTAAAGCTCGTTTTAACATATATTTTTTCAACTCGTGACGAAGGTTGTTTCTTTTCAATTTAATTGTAAAAACAATCCAAAAATACTTTGCACGCCCATATAATCCCTAATATCGTTAAAATATCACTTAAAAGGATTGAAATGAATTTTTGTCCAGGAAGCAAAACTTCAATTCAAGGCAAAGACTACAAGATATGACAGAATTATCAACGAATTATGTCACTTTTACAAAGTTTCATTGATAAAAACCAGGTTAATGTTTAATAAATATCATTTATTGAACAAATTGCAATTTTTCATGAGATACAAAAAATTACCAAAATGAGCTTTAATATCCCTTTAAGAGAGCAAAATTGTATTTCATTAGTGAATGGAGACAAGAGGCAATTAATCTCATCACACATCACTTATTACCCTATCAGCAAATGAAATTCTGATATAAAAATAACCAATACACAGGATGACAACATAGAAATATCACACGTTGATGACCTAATTGTAAAAGTAATAGATTTGTTAATGAATGGTATTTATCAAATGTTTTGCATTTCTCACGATGAGCACTGGTCCTTCGGCCCAAATAAAATTTCATTTGGACCAGTAATTTTTTTCACTTTAAATTTAGAACTAAATAAAAATAAATTCAAGACTTTGATATGGACCAGTAAATTCTAATTTTTGTTTGAAGGACTGGTTTTGTATTTAAGAAATAATTCATGGAAGCCATATGTATATATTGTTTTTACCACGGGTAGGTCCTTTATGTCACAAAGTTTTACCCCGAGCGTTAGTGAGGGGTAAAAGGCTGACATAAAGGGCCTACCCATGGTAAAAACAATATATACATATGGCTTCCATGAATTATTTCGATTCTAACATGTAAAAATGGATAAAATATCGTTATAAATTATCGATGACGTCATAAATTACAATGGGTGTAGGTATATATTATTTTTACCACAGGTTTGGACTAAAGCGTTTGAAGGACGTCATATTAGAATTTCTAGTTTATTTAATTACCTTGTAAAACAACGTTTTTTTTTCTTCTTCAAATTTTCATAAATTAGGTCATAAACTGTGATCACGATCATATACTTATTGGATTTCCGTGTACCCATAGAGTGGTCCCTCTCTTGTAAGGCCATACCTTCTAAGAGGTATAGCCTCTGTTGGTGCTTGGGGGGGGGGGGAGCAATTTAGTAGTGCTTTACTATCTCTATGAATCTGAAATCTTACCCAAGAGTGATGAGTTCGAATCCCACTCATGACGAGGTGTACTCGATACAACAGTATGTGATAAAGGTTGTCAGTGACTTCAGACATGCTGATGGTTTTTTCTGGGTATTCTGGTATCTTCCACTAAAATATTGTTGAAAGTGGCATTAAACACCATAACCCTAACCCTGAAATCTGACCTGATAAGAGGGTGGCTTTTGGTGAAAGGGGCTTTTAAAGAATGGGACATGTAGTGTAAATTTTCATACATTTGTATAAAAGATTATTTGAGTTGAGTAACATTGCTAATTTATCATATTATATATTGGAGCCTTCGTGGTCATGATCATATGCTAGTTGGATTTACAACTACCTATGCGATCCGTGTCTATCACCATTTACATTGTGAGTTCGAACCCCGTTCATGGTGAGGTACTCGATACAACATTGTTATAAAGTTCGTCACTGACTTGCAGCAGATCCGTGGTATTCTCCAGTTACTCTGGTTTCCTCCACCAATAAAACTGACTGCCACAATATAACTGAAATATTGTTGAAAGTGGTGTTAAACACCATAAACCAAACCCATATTATATATCAGTATTAAATTGTTTTTATATTTTATTTTTACAGCAAGAAGGAAGCCCTTTCATTGTATGTATGACATATGCTTTTCAAACACCAGAAAAACTGTGTTTCATCTTAGACTTAATGAATGGAGGAGATTTACACTATCATCTGTCTCAACATGGCGTCTTCTCAGAGAGAGAAGTCAGATTTTATGCAGCCGAAGTTATTCTTGGTTTAGAACACATGCATAACAGATATGTCGTTTATAGAGATTTAAAGGTAAGATGTGTATAACGTAGGCAGAGATGCCAACAAACCCAAATTTAGCAGAGTTTCTCCAAATTTAATGGTTTAACAGGCCTTTCAGTAAGGAGCGCTACCAGGTACTTTTACCCTGCCTAAAATGGTCTTTGGTACCTCCTAATTTTAAAAGAGTATTGTATAAGATCTTCATGAAAATGTTTCAAATTTTAGTAAAAAAGTACCACCTGTAAATAGTGAAGTACTGGTACACTTGAACAATTTTCAAAGCCCAGATCGGAATACGTAAAAATAAACAAAAAAATAACAACCTGAAATGCTTGTATTTCATATATTTCTGGTCGCTGAGAAAATCGATATTACATGATTAAAGGAAATTATTTTTCTAATATAGCCTTATTAATCATAAACACAGGTAATTTAGTAAATAGGGTTATTGCACGAAATATTGGTCAATATTCTGTCAGGCACAATATACTTTAATATGCTTAATTGTATTTATGTGTAACGGAACTTTAAAAATAATGTGAGCACCATTTTATTCTTCTTCGATTTACGAGAGTTTAAACATTAAAAACCGCGTCGGTAGATATAATGATTAGCGTGCTCACCTTGAGTGTGGTAGATTACTCAGATTCAAACCTTTGTCGAGTCAAACCAAGGACTTAAAATTGGTCTTTGCTAAGCACATGGCATTAAGGAGTAAGATCAAAGACTGGTTGGCTCGGAATCAGGTCTGAAGATAATGTGTCCGAGAGGAGCGAAATGTCTATGCGCGGACTGTTGTTTCAGTCAGCTAGCAATATAAAAATCAAACTAAGCGTGTTGGCCTGGTACAAAGTGGACATCATTATCATCTCATTGAAATGTAACTTTTCCTCACCATAATATAGCTGAAAAATTGCTCGCTTGGCCTTAAATAAAAATCACTCACTCACTCCAAGCAATTTCTGTTAATATATATCAAGGATCATTGTGAAATACACAGTAAACTATGAATAACAGCAATGTTTCATTTTTTTCCCATTTTAATTTTGCAGCCTGCTAATATATTACTAGATGAGAATGGTCATGTACGAATATCAGATTTAGGCTTGGCTTGTGATTTTTCAAAGAAAAAACCTCATGCAAGTGTGTAAGTATACAATAGACAGTGTAAATTTTGTGAAGTCACTATTACAAAAATCTAGATTGAAATTTTAAAAGTAAAAACAACATTGGTTTGCTGCATTGTTTTCAACCAAAACAACAAACATAATTTTTCTGGCACATTTTAGCACATTTTTAGAAAAAAAAAATCACCTTAAAATCTTCTGCTCAAACACTTGAGCTGAAATATTCTTCATCCAAGATGGCTAACATTACTAATTAGCAGAAATTTCAAATGGCAAAAAAAAATCTATGAAATTTTAATGTCAAATTGAAAAGTAGGTT
Source organism: Gigantidas platifrons (assembly GCA_002080005.1). Taxonomy (NCBI): domain Eukaryota; kingdom Metazoa; phylum Mollusca; class Bivalvia; order Mytilida; family Modiolidae; genus Gigantidas; species Gigantidas platifrons. Next base: position 386,647 of record MJUT01031243.1, read on the forward strand.
AGAGATTACAGCCTCCTAAGATCCTTTAGCTTAACTTGCCTTACCTGAAGGGTAATATAAGGTGTTGCCATCATTTGGTGTCCATCTTCTATAAGCTTTTCATATTTCATTCATTCTTCTCAAGAATTGCTGCAGGGATTAAAACCAAACTTGGCTAAAAAGTTGGGCGCTATTTGACATTCATACATTTCTTGGCCCCAGAAGCTTAAGAATAATGATGTTTATCCTGCAATTTGTGTGATTTTGAGTACTAATAAAGAGGGTCAAATAAACTTCAGTGTTATTTGGTCATGGACCTAATAAAACTTTTCTGGTAAATGATTCATTTAGAGATATGGTAAAAGAAGAGTAACAGTAGAAGTACCAAAGGCTTTATTTTCTAACTGTATCTAAAGCTCATACTAATAATTTTATATTTTCTGACAATGTAGGTATATTGTATGATTTATAATTTTGAGAGATAACCATTGGGTACATGGCCTCAGAAGTTTTTAGAATAATGATATGTGTGATTTATACTTTTCAGAGGTACCCATGGGTATATGGCCCCAGAAGTTTTATCTAAAGGTACACCCTATGATTCCAGTGCTGATTGGTTTTCATTCGGGTGTATGCTGTATAAATTATTAAAAGGGTAAGATAATACAACAAATGAGAGTTTGTGAAATCATTATTAATTGTGGGGTTCTAATTTTCGTGGATTTTGTGGTTCACTTAAAGCATGAAAATTAAAATCCAACGAATAACAATTTTCTCATTTATTGTTGCCAGTAATGTTTGAAACCACGAATTCAAGAACCCAGGGATTAATGCATTTCTAGAAACCACGAAAATCTGTGGCAACAAAAAAATTACTTTCACAGTAATACTCACTATATACTATGTACAGTTAAACCTGTATTAAGAGGACACCTTTTGGGACAAATAAAAAGTGGTCTTTTAAGACAGGTGACTTCTTAAAAGAGGTTCAATGCATATGATGTTTTCTATAACGTGACAAGAAAAGGGAGACCTTAAAGTACAGGTGACTGCTTAATAGAGGTGACCTCTTGGAGCAGGTTTGACTATATTAGTATACTACTACAGTAAAACCTGTCTAAACAGAAACCTGAATAAACTAGAATCCTGTATAAACCGAACTTTAAATAAAATCACTACGTAGGAAATCTGTGTTAATTTAACCAGTATAATTCAAAAACCTGTCTATTCTGAACACAACAATTGGCACCAAGTAGGTTCAGTGTAAACAGGTTTTACTATACTTTTAAGGAAACAATATCCATTTTTAGAAATAAGTATATTCTGGGAATTTCAATGGTCAAAATTTCATTAGTTAAATATTCCAATTGTCTTTCTTTGTGTTTGATACAACTCTATGTGATCAAGTTTCTCAGTAATTTGTGGGAGTTCATCATATTCTCCGAATTTCTTCCAATAAAATTTATCGCTGTGATATGATTGAGATATTGTTGAAGGTGGCATTATATGCCAATAATCTTAATTTATTATTATTTTTTTAATTTAGATTAATTAATTTCTATGCAATACAATGTTAAAGGAACTATTTTTTTGGCTCATTAATATTTGTTGAGAATTATGTAATTGGGATATCAGATGTCGTACTACATCCTTTAATGACGATTTATTGTCTGTTTGATTTTGTTTAGCGAACTGTTTTCTCAATTCGAGAAATAATACATCTGTCGACATACATTTATATTACATGTACATTGTTTGTATAATGAGTCAAGAATGAGGATTAGTATTGAGGCATAAATATAAAGACCCCCCCTTCTCCTCTGAAACTACAGGGCCAATTTTAATCACAGTTGGGTTGAATCATCCTGTGGTTCAAGTAGGTTGTCTTCTTTCTGAATGTCCAGCCAATCATCCAAAATGGCTGCTGTTTACATGACCCCATGATTCCAACAAACATCTAATTAAATAGGGGCTGTCGTAGCCGTGATCGTATGGTAGTTGAATTTGTAAATACCTGTGTAATCAGTGCCTTTCTCCACTAATGTTGTGAGTTCGAACCCTGTCCATGGTGAGGTGTACTCAATACAACATTATGTGATAAAGTTTGTTAGTGATATATGGCAGGTCTGTGGTTTTCTCTGGGTACTCCGGCTTCCTCCACTAGTAAAACTGACCACCACGATATAATTGAAATATTGTTGAAAGTGGCATTAAACACCATAAACCTAAACCATGTAATGTAGAATAGATTCAAGTCAATATTCCACTATCCTTCAGAAAATAAATCAAATGTATAAAAAATGAAGTATATATTTATAGAAGTGATGTATTACATTTTTTATACTATGACTTTTTAATGCCCCCTCTAAAAGGTGAAGGGACATAAAGTGTTAACCTTTGTCAGTCTTTCTCAGTCTGTCCTATTTTGGTTTCTGTTCTCTAACTTTGACCATAATACACATTTTGTTATTATACCCCTGCTCCACCGGAGGGGGGGGGGGAGGGTATGCTGTTTTATTATACCCCCGCTCCACATGAGGGGGGTATACTGTTTTACCTCTGTCCGTCCCATCGTCCATCCCAAGATATTTTTCGTCACATTTTTCTCAGCAACTATTGATGGCAGAAATCTGATATTTGGTCACAAGCTTCATATAGGTATGAAAATTTATGGGAACCGTTTCTGGACCCGTCAGATTCCAACTTCCTGTTTGCCGACTTAGTTGGTTTTTATACACATTGAACATATATGCGGGGGTATCGTAAGTGAGCATTAGCTCACAGTTCATCTTCTTATTCCATTTAGTTCTCGACCATCATAGTTTTGTTTAGGATTGGGAACCAGTGCTTTAGACAACACGTGTTCTAATGTTTGACGTACTATCTAATGAAAAGTCTAGAAAATCCCGAAGAGGTTTTGCCCTGTTAACCTTGACTCACTGCTGACATATTTTATGTCAACAATACATGCTTTTAAAGTATGTTCCACCTAAAAATAAGCATGAAATGAAAGTATCAATGTATTGCAACCGTCAAACAAACTTGGACACAAATAATGAAAAAAAACCTGTATAATACTCCAGTAGGTGTCCGTAAAGGGATGAGGGAATTCCGGGAATTGAATGTTGATGTTGGCTTCGAAACAAAAAAGATGAAAATGGAAAGGACACAGATGTTGTCTTCGGAAGGCTATATATATATATATATATATATCATTGGATAAAAGTTCATTGTCAAATCTATTAATAAGTGTTGTAAATTTTTTCAAGAGTCACATTCCCCTTCTGCGAAAAAGACCCCATATAGAAAAATATTTCCCTTTTCCAAGGTATAAAATTAAACCCACAAATGGTTCTGAATACACTATATATTTCACTTTGACTGTCACATTGATTTGCTTGCCCCTTCAAAACAGATGTAGTGTCGTAAACAGTTGATGTAGTTACAATAATGTAGCTCCTGTGACAAACATGTGTCTCGGCGGAGTAAGCGAGCATTTAGGGTTTTATTATTAGAACTAAGTTGATGGGAAATAAATAATAATGTAATAGAATGTAAAACTGGGTTGTTGCATGTTATAGTAGTAGCTCCTACAACAACTGTTAATTCAATTTTTGGCACTATACAATAATTATATTAGTAGTTTCCCCCCGCCCAATGCTTCTTAAATATCAGATAACACTGAATTATGCTTGTAACTTTTAAAACTACAAGCAATGGTTTGCTTGTGGTTAAAAAAGTTAATCCCATTAGATTCTTTGGTAAAGGAACATCTAATCTACATTATGTTTTATTTTGTGGGAATGAGTTTTGTAAAGGAGTTGTAAACGATAATTCAGACGAGGTAGGTTTCCTGTTAATAGCAGACTTACCAAGGTCTTTCACTCTTGGCCATGCTGACAAAATTTTCACTATTATATATAATTATGCAAATGTATATACAAGAAAATGTAACATAATCTGGAACATTGGATAAAAAGCTGTTTTATGTCAATAACATATTGGTCTCTGGAGTTTGCTCTCAATTTACTATTTCAAAGTTTGACATCTTTTTCTAGAAGTATCCTGATATTTTGCGATTGTGCATAGCATACAAAAAATCTACATGCAAGCAGTTCGATCGTTTAACATCACCTTTGGTGCTTTTATTTAAAAGTCTTTGAGAGTAAGTAATCCAAGGTGCCTAAGAAGGATAACCAACATTGTCCATGTCTGAGGAAGTAATCCAAGGTGCCTAAGAAGGATAACCAACATTGTCCATGTCTGAGGGAGTAATCCAAATTGCCTAAGAAGGATAACCAACATTGTCCATGTTCTGAGGAAGTAATCCAAGGTGCCTAAGAAGAATAACCAACATTGCCCATGTTCTGAGGGAGTAATCCAAATTGCCTAAGAAGGATAACCAACATTGTCCATGTCTGAGGGAGTAATCCAAGGTGCATAAGAAGGATAACCAACATTGTTCATGTTCTGAGGGAGTAATCCAAATTGCCTAAGAAGGATAACCAACATTGTCCATGTTCTGAGGGAGTAATCCAAGGTGCCTAAGAAGGATAACCAACATTGTCCATGTTCTGAGGGAGTAATCCAAATTGCCTAAGAAGGATAACCAACATTGTCCATGTTCTGAGGGAGTAATCCAAGGTGCCTAAGAAG
>MJUT01031243.1:415685-428609 GCA_002080005.1 Gigantidas platifrons
CGTTTCTAGTAAAAACCGAGAGAATTCCGAGTAACAATCAGCTGATTCACGCAAACGTTTTAATGACCCAGCTGATAAAAACAACAAAAATGGCATCCAACTTTTCGATATTAATCAAATTTATGGTCGCGGGAGATAATGTCGGAGAAGTATTTCAAAGCAGGAGTTTTTAGTCTCCCGCGCGGGAGGCCGAGCTCAAAAGCGGGAGTCTCCCGCGAAATGTGGGAGGGTTAACAGGTATGCAAGCCAACAACCAAAATATTTTTTGAATATAGTTTTGTTAATACAATATATAGTTTGATTTATAAAAAAAAAAAAAAAAAAAAAAGGATCAAAATTTGAACCATCCCTGTTGATTTGTGTTACATGCATTGCAATGTTAACGGTCAGCTCTTTTGATTGGTAGTCAGACTTTTGGATATACTGTAAGAAAGAAGGACGATGAAAATGGTTTTGGAATTTAAATTTCTTAAATTGGAAAAGAACATAATCATGTGCTCCTAGAATATACTTTTCAGCCATCCTGAATCTTAAAATTCTATTTTCACAGAGGGAGATAACATTTGCAATGTTCCTATCCTGGCTACCCAAAAAGCATATCCCCACCCCTGAGGGAAGTAAATCCAAAAATAGAGTGCCTGTTTTTTACCTTAAATATGACATTTATCTGAGGTATGTTCAAGTGAAGTTCCAATTAATTTCATATTGTTGATCGGTTGCCAATTATCAGATGAAAAATACGTAAAATAATATATAATTAAAGATATTTTGTTTTTCTACTAACAAAATAAAACACAAGAACAAAAATAATATAATATGTTTCAAAAGATATCATCCATTCATTGCCGTCACAACATTACCAGGGTGGGCTATTTTTTTAAATTAATTTGCTCTTTCTGTTTGGGGTATATATACAGGGTGGAATTTTATTTTTATTTTAATATATTTTTTGAGATATTCAAGACCTCAGTGTAAGTGTGCAATTTCTCCCTTACATCTACACCTATATATATAGATATATAACTTTCTTTTTTTAAATTAACAAGATATGATTTTCTGTATTTTGATCAAGAGAAGATAACTCTTTCTTTGATGACAATTTTGTGTGTATTTTGAAGATGATGTAATGCATGTGCTTGTACATGCTTACATGAATGTTTTTTTTACACAATTCTCTTAATGGTGTAGAAATTTTTTTTAACTTATCATATTGTGTACTTTAAGATGCATAATATAGACATGTACTGGAACTTATGTTGTTTAAAATTGTGGTTGTATTTATATTATGAAAAGAAGAAAAATCTAATTTTCAGTTTGTTAGATTTTTTTACCACCAGACATGATGTTTTTATTTTCAATGTGTGGAATTGATTCATTGCATATCTCACTGTCTGTAGAAAGCATTGTTGATCTCATAAAAACGTGAAGGTATGTCTCGAAAAATTATTAATTTTGGATCAGTCATCTCAATAGTTTTGAATTTGAATTGTGCATGTTGTATCACTTTCCGAGTTTAAAATTTTTAATTTCGTAAAGAGAATCTTAAAATAATATGACATCGTTGAGTTTTAAATAATTAAAATTCAATAAATGTATTAAATATTGGTGTGTTTTGTATAACCATTAACTTCACTAAATGAAATGTCTCTGTTACTGTGTGTGATAAAGAGGCTGTTGTATTTCAAAATATAAAAATAAAATTAAAATTCTTGATAAAAAACAGTACCTACATTTGTATTCTTTCACTGTTGAAGAATTCTTAATTGACCTACATAATTTATTTCTTAATTGACCTACATAACAAAATGAAGAGAAAAAAAATTCTGCATTTATTTCAGTCTTAACATGTATCATTTTTTATCATAAAGATTCAATTCTTAATTAACCCACATAGCAAAATACAAAATGTCTTATGTTTATTTCAGTCGTTTAAAAAAAAAGTTCATAAAAATTTAATTCTTAACTTACCTACGTAAATAAAGCGACAAAAATTGTAAATTTCTTTCAATCTTAACATATTTTTTTCATTCAAAATATTATCAAATTTCTTTAATGGGAAATAAGACCATATCAATTTATCAGTGATTTTAATTTGGCTGGTCCAAATGTTTTACTTAATTATAAAATATTATCTTTTTTTTTTTTTGTAAATATATATTTATTACAAGACCATTACTTTAATTCGTGTTTCAGTATTCAAAAAAAAATAAAAACACAGATTATCTCGCCTGTTTGTACAGTAGTATTTAGAATTATGATATTTGAAATCCATTAGTTGTCAGATATGCAGATGACATTTTTAAAGAACATTTTAAATATATCACTCAAAGGAATTTAAAAAACAAATATATTGTATTAAAATTACCATGGTGATATTTTAGTGTTCTCGAATTTCCATGCAAATAGAGAAAAATTGTACGTTTGTATGAGACATACCTGTGTGTGAGATCGTAGCTCATCATATCTCATTTAGATCTCGCACAACGAGACTGAAGCTCATACTGTCTTTTTATCTTTTGTCTCGTTCATTGATTAAACCAGTTATTGTATGAAAAAGAACATGCCACTGTAAGGAATTAAAACACTCAAAAAACATTGATTTCTTCTTTTATTTGTCAGTTTCTTATGATAGTAATGTTATGATTATTAGGGGAGGGGGTATATATAGATTCTCCTTCAGTTGCACGTGGGTGACGATATTTCTCTGCGTGAGAGAGTTAAAATTTTTAATTTAACTCTCGAGAGTTGAGAAATATCGTAACCCACATGGGCAACTGAAGGAGAATTTTGTTCTCCCATTATTTAACACGAACTTTATTTCAAAAGCCGTCAAACGAGTCAAATGCGGGGAAAGGCACAAGACATTTTAATCCTCAAGAGGATTACAGATTTTTCCACCACTGGTTCAGCGGGGTTAAAACGACGTCATAATGGGAGAAGGTGTTTAACACCACTTTCAACAATATTTTAGTTATATTGTGGTGGTCAGTTTTATTGGTACATATGTTCTACTAGGGGAGTGTTACTACTTTGAATATCCAAATGCAAGATAGCCACCCAGACCCTTGATTGGCTGTTACATTTTCAACTTGTTCTTCAGAACTACTGCATGCCCAGCCACCAGATTTGCCAGGAAAGTTACTTTAGATGTCATTGTGAAGTGTAACTTTTCTGAGCACGGCCGTATGCCGGGTCTGAATAAAGTGAGGCATAGGGGGGTGAATTTAGACAAATTTTGAAAAAAAAAAGATTTTATTTGCTTTCAAAGGTTATACTTGCCGTTTCAAAAGTGAGGCATTGCCTCATTCACCTCCATTGTGCTACGGCCATGCTGAGTGATATGAAAGTCAAGAAGGCAGGTCTTACCTCTGATTGGCTGAGCAGCCATACATTTACTTTTGTCCCAGGCCAGGATATGGATTTCATTTGGTCTTTTTGTGTTCAATGATTTGAAATGAGAGGTAGTTGTTTGTTTGTTGACCATCACTGATTAAACTTTATTGCATGATGATGTCTACCATTCTGATAATCAGACACATTGACAATTTGCTTTTGTTGTGGAATTTGTATCAAATATTATTGTTTAGGCACTTTTCTCAGTCATCTTGAAATCTATGTTCAGCCAGTCATATGCCGCCTCACATTGTCTGGATTTTTATGCTTCATTGACTTTGCATCAGGGTGTTTAGATCACCTGTTTCAAGATAGGACCCAGATTTGAAATTTTTTGTCTTGGTATTTTTTTTTACTGTTTGAGTGAATAATTGTTGTTTAATGGCAATTGAGAAATTTTCAGCCATATAGTGACAAGAACAAGTTGCCTTCGATGAGATGATATCTGATTTGTACTAGACCAACAGGCGTAGTTGGAATCATTACTAACTATATACATTGATTGATTGATTGTGTTTAATGCCACATTCAGCAATATTTCAGCTATATTATGGCGACCAGTTTTAGTGGTGGAAGAAGCCGGAGAACCACCAGCCATGAACAAGCAACTGGTAAACTTTTATCACTTGTGACTGAGAGTCAAGTGTACTTTTTTTTGTAATTTACAAAACTGGGTGCGAACCCACCCCGTATTGGTGATAGCCTTGTACGAGTTGTTATGTAATCCAACTACCTAACTCATTGAGCCACCCAGGCCCTCTTAAATATATACAGTAATCGCTTTTGTTTATTAATGCTACTTAAAATATTGTTTATATATTTATTTAATACAAAAATGTAGTGCAATATTTATGTCCCCCATTCACAGAAGTCAAATACATTGAATTCTACTTAAAACATTGTTTATATATTCATTATCCCGTCACCAACGAAGTTGTGAAGGGATATAGTAACGCTAGCGACCGTCCTTCCATAAAATCCGTGTGAACACTCTAGAATCAACATCCTTCAATGGATTTTGACCAAACTTGGTACATACTTAGTCCTTAAGAGAATCTGGAACCCTATTGATTCTCAAGGTCATAGGTCAAAGGTCAAGGTCACCATGTCAAATGTTTACTGCGTAACATCCTTGTGAACACTCTAGAATCAACATCCTTCGATGGATTTTGACCAAACTTGGTACATATTTAGTCCTTAAGAGAATCTGGAACCCTATTGATTTTCAAGGTCATAGGTCAAAAGTCAAGGTCACTGGGTCAAATTTTTACTGGATAACATCCATGTGAACACTAGAATCAACATCCTTCAATGGATTTTGACCAAACTTGGTACATACTTCGTCCTTAAGAGAATCTGGAACCCTATTGATTTTCAAGGTCAAAGGTCAAGGTCAGCGGGTCACATTTTTACCACGTAACATCCTTGTGAACACTAGAATCAACATACTTCAATGGATTTTGACCAAACTTGGTACATACTTAGTACTAACTTATGAGAGTCTGGAACCTTATTGATTTTCAAGGTCATAGGTCAAAGGTCAAGGTCACAGTCAAATTTTTAGGCGAAGGGATACGCCACGCTTTGCGTTGCCCTTGTTTAAATAGTGCTATATTTATGTCCCCCATTCACAGAATTTCCTAGAATTTTTCTTTTACTTTTTCTAATACAACCATCTCAGAGGGGCAGACCTTTTAGCGGAATATGAAATTAAAGTGTAAGTGTACAACATGTTACTCTATTTTGTTTCATGGAGCTTGAGAAGCTATACAATTGAGACCCAAACTCTTGAAAGTCAAACCCAAACTTTTCTGAACAGATGCAACAATAACATAGAGAAACTCAACACAATATGTATCCTTTAAAACAGTTCCCAGGTCTTAACTTTTACAACCAACTAACTTCCATACCATATGGAAACCACATATAAAGCAGCATTCAAACATAAATTATTGTTCTAAAATTAGATAACAAGTTTACCTCTTTAATATGTTTTCTTTCTCCGTGATCTGAATGAGCAAAATCACTTCTGAAAGTAAATTATAGGATGTGTTAAATTATTTTGCTATTATATGAATACTTGAAAAAACATTAATATGCTACAAAAGTCAACAATTGTTCCTTTATACCTTTTTAAGATCAAAGCATCGAAGACAGAATGGATAATATTTCATACAAAACAACAAAATGATTTAATAAATACCAATAGATCAACACTCTCAATTAGATTCTTATAGTTCTAGCTAACTGATATATCCCACATGTAGATAGATATGAGGCTCCACTCGGAAGTGGACACAGTATCGTGAGTCCGAGTCAATCAGCCTTTGCTCTTACTCCTTAATGCTGCATATAAATGTGAGGGCCTGAGTGGCTCAATGAGTTAGCTAGTTGGATTACATAGCAACTCATATAAGCCTATCACCAATACGGCATGGGATAGCGCCCGGCTTTGTAAATTACAAAAAGGGTGCACTCGACTCGCAGCCGCAAGTGATAAAGTTTTTTCAGTCGCTTGCCCATGGTCGGTGGTTCTCTACAGGTACTCCGACTTCTTCCACCACTAAAACTGGTCGCCATCATGATTTAGCTGAAATGTTGCTGAAAGTGGCGTTAAACACAATAAATGAAATCAATTCAACATAAATGTGATTAGTCCTTTTAATCCTATATGTTATCAGTTGCATCACAAGCAATGGATAAGAAAAGTAGAGGGTTGGCAAGTGAAAGCTGTCGTTGCCATATGATTGCATGGATATATGGACACAAACATGTTAAATGCAGGAGAAAGAGATGAAATAATAAAGACATTTTATTGAAAGCAAAAATGCATTTACAGAAAGTTCAAAAAGAGCGTGTAATTCCATGCCACAAGCGTATGTGGTTAAATCTACCTCCAAAATTCTTACCAAATATATTCGTCACACTTATAATGCTTTCACATCTACATCTACATTTTACGACAATCCATCAATTGTGATGATTACTTGTCGGGCGCAGCGCGAACAGACAAACAGTTTCTAAAAACAGTGCAGATATAAACAGTGACAAGATAAAATATACAACATTTATTTACAGACTGAGGTTTGGTGTTTAGTAGTAATGGCTTTGGGCCAATGATTTAAATTGGTCTAAAGTGGATGCCATGAGTGTTGCATGTGACAAAGAATTCGATAAGACAACTGTGTGTGGGAAAAAACTGTACTTGAAATAATTTATTCTAGTGTTGAAAAGTTGGTACTGTAAAATGTTAGTAGAATTCCTGGTGTGCATGATGGGTTGTTTCATAAGGTGGAGGTTAGGATTTATTGCTACTAAGTTGTGTATGATCTTATACAATATAGTCACTCTATTGATGTTTCTTCTGTTTTCAAGTGTGTTCCAATTGAGGTGGTTAAGCATAGATGTAACACTGCTTGTGTTGTGATACCTTTTTGTTACATATCGGGCTGCTCTTCTTTGGACACTTTCTATTTTATCAATGTGTTGCTTAGTATTAGGTGCCCAAATTGAAGAACAGTACTCCAGATTTGATCTTACCATGGATTTGTATGCCAGACTTTTAGTCTCTTCCTGTTTAATCTGTAAGTTTCTACGCAAAAAGCTTAAGACCTTATTAGCTTTTGCAGTAATGTTATTGATATGTGAGTCCCATGACATATTGCTTGACAAAGTGATACCTAAATATTTTGCAGTATTTACTGACTCGATTACGTGACCTTTGAGTGTATAATTGAATGCATGAGGTGTGTGTGATCTTGTTACACTTAAAGAATTACATTTTTGCGGATGATACTGCATACCCCATGTTGATCCCCAGAGTTCTAGTTTATTTAACTCCATTTGCAGAGTGACACAGTCTTGGTGGTTTTCTATTGTTCGATATGAGATACAATCATCTGCAAATAAGCTTGTTTTAGATGAGACTGATGCTGGTAAGTCATTAATGAACACAAGGAAGAGCAGTGGCCCAAGGACCGACTCCTGCGGAACACCACTGACAACAGGCATTTGACTAGAAACCTCATCATCAAGAACTACCCGTTGTTGCCTATTGTTAAAGAAAGCAGACATCCAATTCCAGATGTCTCCCCTGATACCGCAATTGTCTAATTTCCTTAACAGTTTCTTGTGGGGGACCTTGCCAAATGCCTTAGAAAAATCCAGAATAATTAGATCAGTTTGTTTACCAGTATGTAAGTTGTTTAGTAGTTCATGACTGAGTGTGAGTAACTGTGTTTCACAACTGCGCTTTGATCGGAAGTCATGTTGACAATCAACCAAGATATTATGTTTTTAAAGGTGTTTTAACATGTTACTTTATATCTATGGCCGTAACTAGGGGTTTAAATCATGGGAGGCAGGGCCATGGGGATCGCCGATTGAGACTCCCATGTAAGGGTTACGGAGGCGAACCATCCCGGCCGAAAATTGTGATTTAACGACCCAAAATAACGCATTTTTTGTTTAATCGATTTCTATATTATTGAGATGCTTTATATACCAGTTACTTCTATAGTAAATAGTGACCACGCCGTCGAAACTTCTATGATAAATGAACCATAACAGAACTGATTGAAATAATATGTTAATGAATAATTTCAAATGATAGTACCAAGTCGGTGAATGCAAGATGGATTTTCCTATTGTCCCTCGAATCCCATCTTTTGAGAATAGCTTATGGATTTACCTTACCGACATTATAATTACGGTGGACTTGAAGCATCGCCACCACACACTTGCGATCTTCATTCATTGTTGCCCTACACCAAGCCTTGAGGCGTCGAAGAGCCGCGAAAGACCTCTCATATGCACATGAATCGACTGGTTAAGTCAGTGTCAGCATAAAAATCTGAGTCTGCAAAGTGTGTTGACAAACTGCCAGTTGCAGGGGATACATTTTGCCACCCATCTGTCAACCTCTTGTGGAAGATCATTTGGGTATGGCAAGTCATTCCAGCATTCTATTTTCATGTCATTAACTATTTCCGGATTTACATTATTTACAAGGGCCGGTACCAGATAATTGCATGCAGTTCTCTGGGAAATAGCGAATGTAGATGTTATGATATGATCAATGAATGGAAGAAAGAAGTTAACGCGATAATGTTCTTCAATACTTTCGACTTGATCTATGTCTTTGCCTTTGTATACTTCTTGGCTTTGTCGGCAAAACGTAATTTTTATTTGCGATGGAAACACTTCGCTCACATATATCACGAAGCTTTGCATCGGAATCTGCCCTCATGTGCCCTGAAAAAGCACAACAAGATCCCGAGCCTCCTGATGAACTTTCACTAAGTCACAAGACTCGGAATGAAGATTAAACAAGTTGAAGTTGGTTTTCAGTCCCCCCCTCTCTCTCTCTCTTTGTATTTTTTCTTTTCTTCTAGAAAATCAGACGAGGCAGTCTGTCTCAATGGTAGTTACGGCCCTGATATCACTTCTAATGTGGTTTTTTTTATCAACAAGTGTACTTTAATTTATTTACCTATGGCTTTGTGCCAGATATCATGAAAATAAATAAAAGTTGTTGGAATCGACAATTTTTCGAAAACGAGTTTATTTCCATCGCAAAAACTATGGGATTCGAAGGTTACAGTGAAACGTAAGATCAATATATTTGAAGAAGCGAAAATTGACGAATTTAGACATTGATTTTATATACTTCAAACGTATACAAAACTTTATTGGTCCACTTCGGGCGAGAACTATTTCTTTACATGTTATGAATGGCACTATAATCTAACATTGCGTTTCATATCATATGATCGTAGCAAATTCTTCATCCAGTTAAAATACCCCAAATCCGAACGATTCAACATTAACTACATAATATACATACATGTATATATTTATAAAATGTGCAAAATATTTTGATAATTATAGATTAATACATGGCCATTTTCATATTGCCCTTGTTATCATCCCGATACCTTGATATCGGCCCGATGGACGATATCAGTCGAGGGCTGATAACAAGGACAATATGAAAAAGGCCATGTATTAATCTATTAATCACATATTTTGCGAGGGCAGATAACATGTTATTGCCCATCACAAGAGGACAGATAACATGTTATTGCCCTCGCAAAATGTTATTGCCCTGGGGGCAAATAGTAGTAACACGCCGCAAATTATGCTTTTATTACACATGCAAATTCGGCGTTATTTCAATAAAATATGTGATAACTAGTTTTCTTATTCTTTCTATTCATTTCATTATATAAAACTTTAGACATCGAGTGCGGTAGATCCTGGGTTCGAGCCCCAGTCGAGTAAAACCAAAGAATATAAGACAGAACGTCACAGGACTAAAAGTCACGAACAAAAAGTCATAACTGTTATTTTTCGACAAATAGGACAAAAGGTCACAGGACAAAAAGTCACAATTTGTAATTTGAAGAATTTTTTTTTAAATTATTTAGAGTAAATTCCAACTTTATTGGACACAAAAAATCGCATTTTTAAATATTTTTTCATTTTGAATGGTGTACAAATTAGATAAGAAATTTAAATTTATAGAAGTCATATGTGTTTTTAATGATAATTATGAGTCACATTTCATATCTTTAGCATAACTTGGGTCAAATATCAAGAAGAAGACAACGACAGTTCAAAATCTGTCTTATAAATATTAACTTAAAATGTTTGTTATCCATAAAAACTATCAGATATGATTGATGTCTTAATAAAACGTGTTTCTGTAACTAATAAATGTTATGAAATGTACGCGCATCGGGGGGAAAAGGTGCAACTGCTCGTGTTTTGAGATGGATCAAGAAATGGACGCCATCTTATTAATTATCGGCATTGTTTACGGAGGTTATCGAATCATCATTAAATCAGTACAACAATGCACTTATTTCTTATTTTCTGTGAATCTGCTTTTAGTCGGCGTTAATTACGGACAAAGAACCATGCAAGTTTCCAGTTAATAAGCGACAAAATACAAATTATTCGTTTTTACCTGTCACTAGTAAGGTCAGTTGCATACGGAGAAAGCGACGTCAAATTATTTGCTTGCAAGGAAAAATAAATCGATGGTAATTTTCGTTCTCAAAAGGCGAAAAGTGGTACGATAAGCTGTTTAATGTGAACTATTTACCTTTATTTCATCATTTTAAAGCTATTTACCAATTTCCAAAATATGTAATTTTTTGGGTATAAATCGTAGCTAATGCCCCTTTAAATAATGATATTGTGATTGGTATTTATTAATATGTTTAATCAATAAATTAATCAAACAGAATTTGCAGTCCTATACATGTAGCAATCAGTAAATGTCAAATAATAAAATAAAGATTTAATGACTCTACAGGAAGGATCCAAAATTTGGATAATAATGAAAAGTAATCATACAAGATAGCAATGTAGCAAACCTACTATTGCAAACCCTTTTTAAATGACACTCATAAAATCTTGGGGCCCGTGTGGCTTAATGAGTTAGGTACTTAGATTACCTAACAACTCATACAAACCTACCACCAATACGCATGGGTTCGCGCCCGGCTTTGTAAATTACAAAAAAGGGTGCACTCGACTCGCAACCGCAAGTGATAAAGTTTACCAGTTGCTTGCCCATAGTCGGTGGTACTCTTCGGGTACTCCGGCTTCTTCCAGCACTAAAACTAATCGCCATGATATAGCTGAAATATTGCTGAAAGGGGCGTTAAAACACAAAAAATCAAAATAAAATCATAAAATCTTAGACCTGTAAGGAAGTCGGTCCTCACAGATCCAGAAATTATGAAACAAAATCAGTGACCAGGGGTTTTATTTCTTGCTGCACAGCAACCTGAGTAGTTATTAATCAATAAATAACAAACAATTATTCTGGGTCATTAATATATATATATATATATTAACATTACTTTATCAATTCAAATGTATCATCTGCCTCAAGTAAATCTCATACAAATGTCACATAACAAAACAAAGTATCTTAAATAAATTTACAGAAGGGTCTATATTCCAACTTGTACTAAAAAGATTAGACAACTCCAATGAATCATAGCTGTTGGATATTCCTGTAGTATAAGTTTATAACATCTTTTAAAAGGGGTGAAAAAATATCCAGGCCTCGACTGTCCGTTGGTTGGCATGTCGTCTTACTTGGAACCATTATCCTGATTCCGAGCCAAGCAGTGTGTGTTACTTCTCCTTAATCCTCCGTGCTGAGCGGAGAAGCAACAAATACCAATTTTATAGAATTTGGTTTGAACAGATCTGGACTCGAACCCACGATCTACAGCACTCGAGTCGAGCACGTTAATTGTACACTGCCGATCCATTTAGTTTCAAAGGTTTGAGGTGAGAGGCGATTATTAGTTTTGTTGATAATGGTGGGAGGGTGGGGGGTGTCGTTGACATCGATGTTTAAACTTTCTTTTCCTGACTATGTAAATCCAGATCAGAATGTTGGTCTAGTGCAAAAACAACATGTTCTCACCTTGAAACAGCTGTAAAACTCCTCACTTACGCTTTACTTTTTTATTTGTTTTTTTTTTTGTTTTTGTTTTTTTTTTTTTGCAGGAATAAACTTCTGCATACATGTATGTGCTTGCAAGATAGCAATGCTAAAACCAGAAATATTCAATTCCAATTTCGAAGTAATTGTTGGCCAAAATCTGTGTTAAAATTTTTATTAAAGTTTACTTTAAAAGCAATTTAAAATCAAATAAGATTTATAATTGAAAAAACCATAAAGCAATTAGATTAACTACTCAGGCCTGATCTGTCCAATAAAAAACTTTTGAGACCGCAGCCTACGGCATCGGTCCCTTGTTTTGATAATACAATGCCATTGTGTTAGTAACCAGTAAATATATAGCCAGAAATAATCCCGCCCTTAGAACGCGGTTTTGTGTTTTCTTCAAAGGAATGCCTTTTCATTGGTTAAGATAATTTTACTATGTGATAATTACAAGTCAATGCTCAAAGCTACGAATGGGATTATAGTAATTAAACATGTGAATTAAGAACATTTTATGCATATGTGAAAACTTTTACTTTATTAATATAGAGAAATATTGAAATTTGAAATTATTGACGGTTGAAAAATCATTTTCACATATAGACATTATTGATTTGATTTAATTTGATTTTGGTGTTTAACGCCACTTTCAGCAATATTTCAGCTATATCATGGCGACCAGTTTTAATGGTGGAAGAAGCCGGAATACCCGGAGAGAACTACCGACCATGGGCAAGCAACTGGTAAACTTTATCACTTGCGGATGTGAGTCGAGTCCACCCTTTTTTGTAATTTACAAAGCCGGGCGCGAACTCACGCCGTATTGGTGATAGGCTTGTATGAGTTGTTAGGTAATCCAACTACCTAATTCATTGAGCCACCCGGGCCCTTTAGACATTATTTATATATAGGTTAATCTTGGGTCGATATAGACAGAAAAGATAGGTCTTGCTAAGGTCATCATGGCTCTTGTTGTTAAGTTTTCTGTGTATTGTTCTAAGGCCATGGTGGTTCTTGTTGTTAACAGTTTTCTGTGTATTGTTCTAAGGTCATGG
>MJUT01031243.1:433763-444575 GCA_002080005.1 Gigantidas platifrons
ACTCTTTGTTATTTTTGGCTATCCTGTTTACACTCTTTGTTGTTTTTGGCTTTCCTGTTTACACTCTTTGTTATTTTTGGCTATCCTGTTTAGACTCTTTGTTATTTTTGGCTATCCTGTTTAGACTCTTTGTTGTTTTTGGCTATCCTGTGTAGACTCTTGGTTATTTTTGGCTATCCTGTTTAGACTCTTTGCTATTTTTGGCTATCCTGTTTAGACTCTTTGTTGATTTTGGCTATCCTGTTTATACTCTTTGTTGTTTTTGGCTATCCTGTTTAGACTCTTTGTTGTTTTTGCTCACAAACACTTTTATATTATTTGGCCTCCAGTCTTTTGATTTTGAGAGTACCTGTTGAAGGTTATATTCCAGAAACACGTCGTGTACACTAAATTAGATATCTACGTTTTAATCTACCAAAGGAATGTTTACTGTTTTCTTTAATTTTTTTTAGAAGTATACATGTCAGAAGTATCTTTTTTCTTGGGGGGGGGGGGGTGCAAACTTCCTTTTTGGAAGGGAGTCGGTTAATGGAATTATGAGTTTAATGCCACTTTAAACAATATTTCAATTGTATCGTGGAAAAAACCGGAGTACCCGGAGAAAACCATCTGTAGGAAACCCAAATAACTGACAAACGTTACCACACAAAGTAACGAATAGACCTCTTCATTGACGAGAATCTAACCTTATAGAGATGCCTGATGATAGTCACTGATCCAAAACCCATTGGTCGCGAAAATGGAGCCCACTTGTCTTAGAGGGGGTCTACGAGTTTTTGGTAGCTCTGTGTTGCTCATGTTTTTGTTTTCTGTGTTGTGTTTTTATTTTTGTTTGCCTTGTGCTCAATGTTGCCTGTGCCGGCGGTTTGTCCATTCTTGATTGCCCTTCCCTGAAAAAGGTTTACATAGATCGGGTCCTTTCAACCACTCTCCACAAATTTGTATTTCTTTGCTTAAAACGGATGAAGAAAGTCTACAAACATAATGTCATCCAGCTTACTGTACAAATGTTGTTATTCGGGTTCAAATTCCTGAAAGTCTAACCTGAAAGACATGAAGTTATTATCTTTGTAGCGTTGAATTTACAACCATTTATGCAATCAGTGTCTATCACCACTAAAGTTGTGATTTCGAACCACGTTCATGGCGAGGTGTACACAATATACAACTTTATGTGATAAATTTTGTCAGTGACTCACAACATGTCGGTGGTTTTCTCCGGGTACTCCGGTTTCCTCCACCAATTAAACTGACCGCCATGATATAACTGAAATATTGTTGAATGTGGCGTTAAACACTATAAACCAACCAACCATCTTTGTAGCGTTAAGACAATATTAATATTTTATATAAATAAAGCGTATAATGATACTGAAGACTTCAGGATTCGGTACAGTACTATATTACAATCCAATAGAAATTAAATGGTGTATCATAATTCGACACGTTACTAATATTCTAGTGAAAGTTGACTGCTATGTTATCGTGAGTGAGTGATTGTTGTTTAACGTCTTTTTCAGTTATATCATGTGGAAAGAAAAAGTTACAGATTGCTCTTACTCTATAATGCTGCGTGCTTGTCGGAGAAGCAACACAGACCAATTTTATGTTCTTGGGTGTGATCCGACCGGGTGTGTTGTGAATGAATTTGTTACAGTATGTCAAATCGTGTATTATTAGCTGCTTATTATGATAACATTTGGTACAATTTCACCAAATCAATAAAATCTTAATTTTAGTAGAAAAATATGTTGATTTCATTATTTTTTTGTGAATTTGGTGTACATTACAAGACTCGGCAAAAGCCAAAGGATAAATATTAAAAAGAGAAAAACAATAATTTTCTTAAACTCTCTCGACACTATCAGTAAAAGTGATCAGAAATTGTATGACTCAAATATTTTCGTTCTTTAAGTTTGGAGTTATTGTGTTTAAAGCCAATATCAACAATATCTCAGTTATATTGTGGCGGTCAGTTTTATTGGTGGAGGAAATCGGAGTACCCGGAGAAAACCACCGAACTGTCGCGGGTCACTGACAAACTTTATCGCATAATGTTGTATCGAGTTCGATCTTTAGGATAGTACGACAGTCCTAAACGTGTAATTAATCCGATTCAAGGTGACCATTCCATTGTTGTTATGGAAAGAGAAGTTGGAAATATTCAATTGTGTTGTTTTTTTTTCTCTCCTCTATCAAATTCTTTACAGAAATTAATAAAGCTTATTTGGCATATCAAGATAAATATCGTTCTCCTGAAAAAAAAAATGGAAATCTTTTTTTCTTCTTCAGAAAATTCATTTATAAAAATAAATACTACTGGAAAGTTTGGCTGGTCTGTCTTCTTTAAGGTTTCATGAACGTTGAAAATTTAATGTCAATGTAATGGTTTGTAAAACAACATGTAACTGTCCATATTTGTTTATTAATGGCCAGAATTATAATTTCAAAAACTAGGGGGCGTAGAGTTATGGTGTTTAATGCTACTTTCAACACTATTTCAGTTATATCATGACGGTTTAAAAAAATACGCTGTGGATAAAGCAATGTATTCTTCAAATCATTTTTCACTAGCCTATTAAATTTTAATGTCTTTAATCATAGTTATTTATATCATGAAATAACGAATCAATAATCATACCATTTCAACCATTGAAATCAACATTATATTCATTTCATTCAAATTAGCCTCTATTATTTCAATATCGATGACTCTGGATGGGTTTTAAATGAATGTCACCATACACATGTGTTATAAGCTGCTTTTCTATACACCCTCGGATACTCAATGGGGTTCTAAACAAACAACGGCCACTGAATGCGTCCTTAGAAACTGTGAAAACGAGGCTAGAAAAATACAGGTGGTAAAATTAGAAGGGGAAATATGATATATTATTTTGTGACCGTGAATTATATTCAATCATAAAGATGTTTTAGTGAAAACAATACAGGTTAATTTTCTCTAATAAAGGTAAGTTGCGTGTTTTTTGTAAAATGTTAAAATGAAATGTTGATTTTTTAAGTTTACCTGTCCGTGATTTATACAGGTATTGTATATACAAAACGGAAGGATATATTGAGATGATAACACCATTCAATAATCAGATAACATGTTAAATAATTTCAAAAGAATATTTCAGTGTGTTAATATTATTTATCCATATGTGTATTGGTTATATATCTAAACCACAAATAAATATGGATTTTTTCTGTGTTGGCAGATCACGGAAGTCAAGTGTGTGTATTCGTATTGTCAAGACCATCTTTGATGTAAATTTATAAGATTTTTAGTACCGCGTAAACAAGTTGAATAGCTTGAAAAAAGTATTTAATGAAAATCATAAGATGAAAGGCTTCAGTTAGAAATTCAAACGTTATGTTTATTTCACGCCTGACTTAAAAAGACGACATTTCAAAATTCTTCAAGCGTCATAAGTGTATACGGTAGATTTTAATTTTTGACTTTAAATCTTATTTGTAAAAGTAAAGTAAAGTTTTAAATACCAACCATTTAATAGAATTACCCAAGAAAAGAAAAGATGTACATGACTTATGTAATATAAATGAAGTTTATGAAACCTAACAAGGTGGGCGTGCAAAATTTATTATTCATACAAAAAGAGAAATGAGAGGTTTGATGTAAAGGAATTATAAGATTAGCTTTACATATCTTTGTCATTGCAAATCGAAAAAAAACCACAAAAAACAAAAAACAAAAACAAACATAAAAACACCAAAGACAAATCGACATTATTAAGTTGAAGGATTATTTAGGAATGAATGTCATTAATAGATTAACAGGTCGGGTGCCACTAGTGGAGCAGGAACTACTTACCTTTCCAGAGCATCTGAGATCACCCCCGGTTTTTAATGGGATTCGTGTTACTCAATCTTTAGTTTTATATGTATGTTTTGTAGATCATTGTTCGTTCTTTTTCTTTTGGCCATTGTGTTGTCTGTTCTTCTTCGATTTACAGATTCTGATTACCTCTTTGGTATCTTCTAAATCTTCTTGGTATTATCTTGTCTTGTGATCCTGGTGTACAATCCTTTCCTCGCCGTCTATCTAGGTACTACATCTTCTGCTATGGTTAATCGACGAGTCCCTTCTTACTGAGACTTGAACAAAATAAACATACCATTGCCCAAGTACTTGCGCCAAATAAATAAACCATTACATCAAGACTTGCGCCAAATAAATAAACCATTACATCAAGACTTGCGCCAAATAAATAAACCATTACATCAAGACTTGCGCCAAATAAATAAACCATTACATCAAGGCTTGCGCCAAATATATAGATATACATCAAGACTTGCGCCAAATAAATAAATTATTACATCAAGACTTACGACAAATAAAAAAAACCCCAAATATTACATATTGCCTTAACACACGCCTAGCTGGAACATGGTCGTCATATTGGTATCTTCTAATTTATGCATCATGGAAACGGAGGACGTTAGGTCTCGACCGGAATCTCGGTCTCTTTCTGGGTCCCGACCAGACTTTTTTCATATTACATAATAATGCGTAGTGATATGTGTTATTAGTTCATTTATCTTTATGCTGTTTTTCGTTTGATCAATGTGGATGTAATTTGCAAACAAAGAAAATCAATTACAAGCTGCACAAATATTAAGGGGAATGTAATGTTAAACTGGAAAAAAAAATATTTACAATAATCAAAATGTCCTAAGCTTGATATGGTCAGCAGCGTTTAAAGCCACTTTCAGAAATATTTCAGTTGTATTGTGGCGATCTGTTTTATTGGTGGAACAAAATGGAATACATGTAGGGTAAAAACCAAGGTGCTGGCAAACCGTTTTCATCAAATAAAATTATATCGAGTACACCTCGCTGCGAGGGGGAACAAACTCAAAATGTTGGTGAAAATAGGCCATGATTGCCGATAGGTAAAGGTAAATATAACTACCAAGTACGATATCGACCACGACGCCCCACGTTTACAAATATAAATATTTGTTTAAAATTATGTAATATGACATAGTAATATTGAACAATATTATTTAGGTCTTGCATAATTTGCATTAGTGTATACAAAACACTAAAATTGTGTTCCATATAATTACACGGCGGATTACTTTCTATTGTTCCTGTTCAGTTACGCCTATGCTTGTTTAAATGGTCGTCTTAATTGTTTGTTTTTATACAGAACTACATTGTAGCCAGTTATCCATTAAGACCTCTAAATACCTCTAATTAATTAAATCTCATTATATACTATTTATTGAATGTAGAGACAGTATAATTAAAGGGTCAGATTAAATCAGACATTCTTCATGACCAAATTTTAAAATGTGTTGAAAAAACAACAGCCAAGGGGTCATATGAAATGTATACCAAGGCGAGGGGTCGTCTTGGTCGTGATCGTATGGTAGTTGGATTTATAACTACATATGCAATCATTACATATCTCCACTAATGTTGTGAGTTCGAGGTGTACTCGATGCAACATTATGTGAATAAGTTTGTCAGTGACTTACGGCAGGTCGGTTGTTTTCTCCTGGTACTCCGGTTACCTCCACCAATACAAATGACCGCCACATTATAATTGAGATATTATTGAAAGTGGCGTTAAACACCATAATCTTAACCATAACCCTATATCAAGGCGAGACATTGACAGTAAATACATGTTTGTACATTAGAATTGTCTTTGGCGAAACAATGATAATAAACTCACAATAATATTGCTTAATTTTATTTGTTTCATTTTCTAATAATAAGACGAAAGGATGCGATGCAAATTTTGCAACTGGAAAATATTGCTTTTCCGGATAAAAAAAAATGTTGACCCCAATCAAGCGACCATGACCAACCTTAAACCAATTGGACTAATTGCTCCCAAATGGACACCGCGCGTAAGGGGCCCCGAGTTGGAGTTATCTACACACAACAGGTTTTACAGAGAACAATGGGTCCTGCACCTCCTAAGATGGGCCCTGCAAGCGACACATCTGTATGCATGTTTATAAGAAATGACCCCCTCTCATGCCCATAATCATACAATCATGTTAGCATCAACTTACACGTGTCGACCCTATATCTCCCTATACTCTAATTATCCACAGAGTATGCACGTGCGTTGCTGTTAGCATAAAATCGTATGAATATGGACACGAACTTAAGTTAAATACAGGAAAAAGAGATGAAATAATAAAGAACTTTTATTGAAAATAGATACAAGTATGTAAACAGAAAGTTAAAAAAAAAGGGATGGGGGAATTCCGTGTCAATAGTGCCTGTAGAGATACTGACAGCAAACAAAAATAAAATAACAATCCGAATAGAAAATAATGGCATAATTGTGTTGCGTTTTATTTTATTCTCAGTATAGTTGTTTAAAGAATAAACAACGCTATCAAAATTGCATGAAGACCTTAATTGAATGTATTAACAAATTTACTAGTTTTTATACAAATAACGGTGGGCTGTCATCATCTTTCCATATACACAATTGTGCATTGATCAATCTTAAGCATGGTATTCACATGTACGATTGAATTACCAACATGCTTTATCGTGTAGAAATTTGAGTAGGGTTTTAAAAGCAGACATATCTCACACGTGAATTATAACGACCAGAGACAAAACTCGTCAGGCCAGCAACTACAATTTCGACTGATAGTAATCAGGGGTGGGGGTGGAACCCCGACCACCTCCCCTTGCATATAGCTGTGCGCAGTTAAGACATACAATATTTAAAATACAAGTACTCATGCAAGTAAATTATTACATTGTAGACACATAATTATGGTGATATACAAGCTAAGACCTTTAAACCCGTTATTACATTGTAAATTGAATGGATAGCCTACAATTTTAAAGCACATAAATTTGTGTATTTCAGACATACTTGTGTGTGAACGGATAAACTTTGTTGAGGTATTTCATAATTGGCAGTGTTTAAACATTATGTGATAAAGTTTGTCAAGTGACTTGCGACAGGTCGACTTGGGTTTCTCCTTCTACCAATAAAACTGACTGTCATGAGATAACTTAAATATTATTGAAAGTGGTGCCAAGCACCATAAAGGCATAAACCAAACCTAAAACAAGTTATGGAATGAAAATATGAAGAAATTCACATGAGCTTTTTACGGTGTAAGCGTCAGCAATTTAACAGTCCTGTTACTTTTAACCTAACTCGAATAATACTGCATCCTCTATCGGCTCTATCAACGACTGGATTATTCGGGTTACCTTTAACCTTATAACCTTGTCAGTCAATTTTGACACAAAACTTTTAAGATAAATTGATGTATTGATTGTTTTATCTTGTCATTCTAAAGAGTTTTACACACATCTTTGAGTGTTTTTATCACTAGTTATTGACATGTTATCTTAAGATTATGCACTAAGGAACTTCCTTTTATATTAAAACGCAGACGACAGTGTTTTCTAGGTAACGAATCACACCAGTCTATTTATTTGTGAAAAAAACCCCCTAAAATACCGCCAATTTATGGAAATAACAGTTTCCCTGCCTGTGAGTTATGAATTTGTTAATCTAATATACACAAATCGCCGGTAAGACGGGATGTAAATGAGTGGTTCACGATCGGAAAACCCTACGCTCCTTGCAAGTTAAAGATATATTTTATTGCAGTGCTCCTAATTAATGACAACTGAATGGTCCTTGGTAGCCCTCTACAAGGCAAAATATTCAGATCATGTCCAGCACATCCCCTCCTATAAGTGGTCGTTGGTAGCCCTTTACAAGGTAAAATATTCAGATCATGTTCAATATCTCCTCTCCTATAAGTGGTCGTTGGTAGCCCTCTACAAGGCAAAATATTCAGACCATGTCCAGTACCTCCCCTCCCAATAAGTGGTCGTTGGTAGCCCTCTACAAGGTAAAATATTCAGATCATGTCCAATACCTTCCCTCCTATAAGTGGGCATTGGTAGCCCTCAACAAGGCAAAATATTCTGATCATATCCAGTACCTCCCCTCCTATAAGTGGGCGTTGGTAACCCTTTACAAGACAAAGTATTCCGATCGTATCCTGTACATCCCCTCCTATGAGCGGTCGTTGGTAACCCTTTACAAGACAAAATATTCCGATCGTATCCTGTACCTCCCCTCATATAAGTGGGCGTTGGTATCCCTTTACAAGACAAAGTATTCCGATCGTATCCTGTACCTCCCCTCCTATGAGCGGTCGTTGGTAACCCTTTACAAGACAAAGTATTCCGATCGTATCCTGTACCTCCCCTCCTATAAGTGGGCGTTGGTAACCCTTTACAAGACAAAGTATTCCGATCGTATCCCGTACCTCTCCCCCTATGAGCGGTCATTGGTAGCCCTTTACAAGACAAAATATTCCGATCGTATCCCGTACCTACCCCTCCTATGAGAGGTCATTGGTAGCCCTTTGCAAGACAATATTCCGATCGTATCCGTTATCTCCTCTCCCCCTTTTCACCTGTGGCAATTAAAAAGTCCTTCAACAGATCCATCACAATGCCACATTTATATGATTTCGTGTTTGTATACATGTTCACTTAAACAACAAATCAACAAATATTTTTATTATAAATTTGAGCTACAAAAATAATTCCAACGAGAACTGAAAGAGTACGTTTATCTCTTGAGGTTAAATAACAAACAAGAAAAAGATAACATACATATAAGAAATAGTCCAAAGTACCTCATAATTCTAATAAAGCTTCAAGTAGGGAAATTTATCGTACGGAAAACATACTCCAGATGTACATGTATAGGAGTGAACCAGACAATGGGCGCAATTTTTAGGAGTGCGCCGGAGGAAGGGGCAAGTTTTCAAAGCTCCTACGCCCCTGTACCCTACCGAGTGTAAATTAGTACTCAACAAAAAATAATAAAACTATGTAATTTTGAGTGCGATATCCTCATTCTAAACCGATAAAATTTTAGACAACAGTATATAATACTGTGTAATGGTTATGGTGTTTAACGCCACTTTTTTTTACAGAATATTTCAGTTATATTGTGGCGGTCAGTTTTATTGGTGGAGAAAACCGGAGTACCCTGAGACAACCCTTGATCTGTCGCAAGTCACTGAATAACTTTATCACATAATGTTGTATCGAGTACACCTCGCCATGAACGGGGTTCGAACTCACAACTTTGGTGGTGATAGGCACTGACTGCACAGGTAGTTGTAAATCCAACTCCCACACGATCACGACCACGACGGCCCCTATATATAATATTCTGAGGGTCAGGTAAAATGTGACGAATGTATATTATAAAAATCTGGGCTGGGCATTTAAAAAAAAAGGGGGAGGGATGTGAAGGATTTAGTACACGTGTACCCTGTGTGTCATATTGATCCTGAGTTTTATAGATTTTCTTTAGTGCGACAAAAGTCATTTTTACTGATTTGACGTTAAGTTAATGCTTTATTTCAATTGAATTTCCAATATCCGAAAGAGAAATGCAGTATCATGAAAAAATATCTAAAGTACTAACGGTTATTTTCACAAGTGTCCATTCATTATGTGTGAAATGATAAGGTTAAATTGGCGGGTTTCTTCCTGTGTCGCGCGGGAAAAGTATTATTAAAAATCGATTTGGTTATTTTTCTAATAACCATTTCAGAAAATAAAAAAAAACGACTATTGATTAGTTAAAGTGAAATTTAAGATACAGACATTAAAATTAAAATACACGATTTTACAAGTATCATGAAATGAAATATTTATGTTACATGAGCTGAAAATAAAATCGACATCATGAACATATATTTATAGAATATATTTAAAGAGTCAAACACATTAAACAACTCTTTTCATCATTTTACTAGCATTAGCTTCACACACATAAAACACATGATGGTTGTTTTATGGTGTTTAACGCCACTTTCAACATTATTTCAGCTATATCGTGACGGTCAGTTTTATTGGTGGAGGACACTGCAGTACCCGGAGAAAACCATCGACCTGTCCTAAGTCACTGACAAACTTTATCACATAATGTTGTATCGCCTGAGTGGGATTCGAACTTACAACGTCAGTAGTGATAGGCACTGATTGCATAGGTAGTTGTAAATCCATGTTCATGTGAGGTGTATTCGATACAACATTATGTGATAAAGTTTGTCAGTGACTTGCGGCAGGTCTGTGGTTTTCCCGGGGTACTCAGGTATTCTCCACCATTAAAAATGACCGCCACGATATAACTGAAATATTGTTGAAAGTGGCGTTAAACACAAGAATCCTAACCCTATTGCTTCAAAAGTAATAATGACATACAATTTACCGTGGGTGTATAACAAAGTAAAGGAAAAAGACGTTATTTTAAAAGAAATATTGCAGTTTTTGGTTTCAAATGTTTAGGAAAAAAAAAAGAATGGAATAAAAATCCTAGATATTATTTATCTCAAATATTAAGCAAATCTGTCACTTAGAAGTTCATTGGCACTTTTGATATAATACATGTATTTCAAGGTGATATTGCATTTTTTACTTTGAAATATTTCAAAATGATATGGAATGAAAATCGTAGACATTATTTATCTCAAGTTTATCTCAGACATAACCTAAGCAAATCTGCCATTAGGAAGTACCTTGGCACTTTGAAATCATACGTGTATTTCAAGGTAATATTGCATTTTTTTAGTTTGAAATATTTGAAAAAGAAAGGGAAGAAAATCTCATTGAACTATTAAATAAATCTGTCACTTGGAAGTACCATGGTACTTTGATACATTTTTGTATATCTGTATCATGGTACTTTGATACATTTTTGTATATCTGTACCATGGTACTTTGATACATTTTTGTATATCTGTACCATGGTA